>JAVSBV010177222.1:0-13445 GCA_033117975.1 Parotocinclus spilosoma | reverse complement strand
GCAAGTTTGTACTTGTTGTTAGTTATAGTGCTCACTTTTGGCATACTCGGACTGTAAATAAAACACCTTCCTTGCAATTTTTGGCTGTGTCATCATTTGGTCGCGGAACCCAGGTGACAGTTGGCTTGCCCTATAATGTAAATAATTTAAAGTCTATTGCCATGGTAATACACACTCCACCACAACCAGATTGTTTCACATAGTCTCTACATCTGCGTCATTCTTTTCATTCTTTCTGCAACTCAGGGTTGTGGTGGGCCAGTGCCTAACTGGCAGCGCAGGGTGCAAGGCAGGAAAAAGCCCAGCCAGGGAAAAAATTGTAAGATGGTTCAAACTACAAAGCACATACTAATAACAATAATGCTACTACTAATAACAATAACTTAAAGCTATTGAAAGTTCTATTAAGCAATATTGGGCTGCACCGTGTCTGCGTGGGTTCACTCCAGGTACTCCGGTTTCCTCCAACAGTCCAAAGATATGCACGTTGGGTTAACTGATCTCTCTAAATTGGCATAGACTTGTGTGTACTTGTGTATGGATATAATCTTTTATGTGCTGCTGAGATGGCCACTGATGCAAAATAAATAAACAAATATTGAGTAATATTAAACTTACATTTCAATTAAATGCATCGCTTATCTGTTTTTACCTGTGTTTATTAAAAAACAAACAAAAAAAAACAATATGTTACATGACTCAATCATATAGCTCACGTTTAGCCCTAAACAGATTTTTACAGGTTGTCTTTACAAGTATTTACAGGTTCTTCACAATGCATCAATGTTCATGTCAAAATAAACAGTAAATCATATCAAAAATAAGTTGGCAAAAAAAAAAAACAATAATTAAAAAAACCAATAAAAATTAATACTTCACTGAGATAAATAGAGATAAATACATCCAGAAGGGTTCAAACCCAACCAATCAGCCTCTTGAATAAATAAATAGACACATAAATAACATTCAAAATATCTTTGGCCAAACATGGGCCATGTGTGTAGGCTATCAGCCAGTAACAAAGTTGGACATTTTTTAATTCAATTGTGTGTGTCTGTGTTTATGGGAAGAAAGGGTGTAGTTTGATGTGAGCATGCTAAACAGAGTTAAAGCTAAAAAAGAAAAAATGTTCATACGTAAATTAAAATAAAATAAAGAAATATCGAGGCACTTTTTTGATAATGTTTCCGTTTGTCTTTAAAGTTTTCTTTCCTTACGTACAGGAGAATAAAACAGACACGATTACTAAAAATCTGTGTACCTCTACAATCCCTTTTTATACTTACTATATCTTTTCTTATGAACAGAAGATAAAGACAAGCAGAAGCACACAAATCACCTTGAGATTAACAAAACACTAATTATAAGAAATATAAGAAATTGAAGTAAATAAATAAACTTTTTTAAATTAATGTTTGTATTCAAGCCTGCAATGCAGTCAACATCAATGTTTAAATTCAGCAGTGGTGGTGGTGGTGTTGGTAGTGTTGGTGGGCATGGTGCTGGTGGAGGAGACATCAGTCTGGTTTTGAGAACATTCTCCAAATATTCCTGCAAGGGTTTTGAAGCGAGGTCCCCATTCATTGAGGTATTCATAATCCTCCTCTGGCTCACCACGTAATGAATCTATAGAGCTCAGGCTCTCGGCCACAGAGCCCTCGCCTTCGTAAGCATAGGTGGCCAGCGAGTCGTAAGGAGGTGCGGAATTATCGCCGTCATGTGCCTGTAGCCTCTGGCTGATAAACTTCTGAAGGTCAGCATTGTCCTGAGAGGTAACTGGCGGCTGAGGAAATGAGTTAGCTTCCGGTTTAACATCACGCCGGAACAGGTTCTCTTTGATGGCTTTGGGGTTTCTGAGAGTGCTGATGTCAAAGGCATGTGTGTCCTCCTCGCCTCCACCTTCATCATCGTAGTGGATAACGTTATCTCGGATGTCCTCTTTGGAGGTCATCAGTGTCTCCTTTTTCTTCTGCCTGCGCACTCCCATGTACAGCACTACGATCACTGCAGAAAGATATGAAAAAAAATATGAACACATATCCCACATACTGTTTCATGCTAAGCTGAAATCCTTAGGCGGAGAATCAGTGAGTTGAAATAATAAAAAAAGGAAATCAAAGAAGCAGTCGTGCTTTGTTCTGTAGTGTTTACAGCAATTTGCAAACAATTTCAAGCTGCTTTCCGCGTTTATTAACAGGCTGGCAGCAGCTGTAATCTTGGCAGGCATACTCAATATTTTCACTCTTCAAACCATCATGTCCGACTGCTTTAAAGCATATTACTTCCATTACTTTTGTTGACATATAAGAGCATATCTGTATTTACATTCATTCTGATACTACGTTAATATTCTGACATAATTAGAAAAGTAGGCCAATTTGCATTATTTTGGTAAATGGATTTGAATTTTTTAACTGAGGTTTGGCAGCTTGGGTAGCTTGGTGTTAAGAGCCATTTGCTATTACTGGGGACTTAACGTAAAGCCTAGTTGCATTGTAAAGGTTGGTTGGTGTGTTTAAGGACCAGCATCCTATTCAGGGTGTACCTCTGCCTATGCCCAGTGAATTTCTTAGTAGGCTTCAGATCCCCACCCATGACCTTGACCAGAATAACCTGGGAAAAAAAAACCTAAGATGCATTGCTTTGCTAAATGACATGGTAGTTCTGCAAATAGATGTAAACTCAGAGAAAGTGGCTCATCTGCACAATTTGTGTTAGTCATCCTCTAATCATCAGTGCTCACAGCATGCTGCCTGCAGGATGCTGTTGGCTGAACATTAAGAGGACTATTTTCAGTCCAGCAGTGACACTGAGACTACTTCTGGTCCTGTGGGGGTCCTGACCTTTAGAGAACAGAATATATGGGACTAACAAAGTACGCAGAGAAGTAGATCCACTGCAATCTGTAATTGTAGAATTCCAAAGTGCAGTGACCACTAAAAATTCTTTAAATAAAGAATAAACTAGACATTTGCACTATATTATAAAAGGTCCTGCATTTCAGGCCTGCAAAACATTTGTTTACCATTTTACCACTTTGCAATGTCTCCATTCATTACAAAAACACTTAAAAGACACTTTTGCAAAAAAGGATATCAAGCAACAAAGTATTTCAGGTGTTTTTGACCCATTTGTCCTGTCAAGTCTTAACAGCAAGCATGACAATTCTGCACACCTTCTCTATTGGTGACATTTCAGGACTACAGGCAGGCCACTTCAGTAAGTGTACCCATTTCTTCCACAGACTTTGTAATGTGTACAGCATGTGGTTTTGCATTGCCTTGTTAAAACATGTATGGACATACCTGGAAAATATGCAGTCTTGAAAGTATCATATTTTACTCTAGAATTTCATAGGCCACCACGGATGCATAAATGACCTTTCCTAATGGCACTGACACAATCTCATACATAACAGACCTTGGTTTTTGCATTTTTTGCTGATTAAAGTCTGGATGGTCCTTTGCCTGGATCACGCATTGCCAATTTCTTACAAAAAAAACAAAACAAAACAAAACTGGATTACAGATTCATCAGACCACATCTGTTCATTTTAGGCCTGCCCCCTTGCCCTTTATGCACAGCAATTCCTTCAAAATCATTGAATCATTGAACGACATTATGCACTGTATAGGGATAAATATGTAGATCACTAACCATCATTCACTGAGGAACATTTTAAACGTTTCAGTAATGCATGAGAAAAGAGTGAGTGTGTCTTTCGATTAAATGTCCATCAAGACTGGTGGAATGTGACACCCAGAAGGAGGGAACATGACAGAAAACAAAGATCATAAAAATAAATGTCCAGGTCGTATAGTTTCATTAGAGACCACGGCTGTGAAACAACAGCTCCCCCATGTGAAATATATCTATATCACAAGGTTCACTTTCTCTGCCTAGGATTTGGTGTGTGTGCGTGCGTGTGTGATATTCAGTGAGTTATAGGTGTGTATGTGTGGGTGGCCTGGGATTGGTAGACATGCAATTGATGATGCTTTTTTCTCCGTCTCATGCAGCTTTAAGTGTGTCTGTCACAGATGCTGCTGCAGAGCTGGAACTGGGTCAGACTGACAAATAGAGCAGCCATAATGGAGGTGTACTCTCTCTTTCTCTCTCTCTCCGATGCACATGTATTCTGGCAAGTGAACGGAATGGCGTGAGCATGAAGCGACTGCTTGGTGTCTTGCCAAACTTGTTTTTTCTGGTTTTATCTAGGCTCAAATGCCATGGTAAAAACTTCTGTGGTTTTTGCCCCCAAGAGTCAGCAATCAGTCCCAACCACATTCTGTTTGATATTTAAACACATCATAATAAAGTGCATTACATATATACAGGTGATCTAATAGTGGGGGTCATGGAGACAGCACACTCAGGAACTTGGTGAACTGACATTGTATAATAAGGATCCCCTTTACAGGAATTGAAAGGTACCATACATCGGTGATAGTGGCGAGAAATTACCTTGAAACAGAAGTGTGAAATATATTCATATAAGTACCAGTAAAGACAGAAACAAAACCGGAACTAAAAGAAAGTGACCGATGTTGATTGGTGATGTGGGTGAAACTGATTGAAGTGATCATTCTTTTTAGGCTGGTTAGGAGCAGCCACAATATCAGTTATCTAAGCTTTTAGTTCCAGACGTGAACAATAAAATAAACAAAAAAGGTTTATGCAGGCTGTGCAAAGAGAGAGGCAGAGACACAGGAGGTGGAAGTGTACTTGCCTATGATAACAACAATAGAGGACTGAACTGCATGATCTTTAGAGGAGCTGCATTTTGCTATTCAGGGAATGGTGAATAGATGGACTCCGGTATTAAAGGGCTCCTGGTTGAATTGTGCAAAGTGTTTTAGTCAGTTTTAGGAGAGGGTATACAGCATAATAGAAGGGAAGAAGCTTTTGAGCTTTCAGAGAGCTGCCTAAACTTGTTGCCCAAAATCGTAAACAAACCTGAAAAACATTGTTGCAGTGCTGTGAATGAACTGCAAACTGCTATCAACTGAAGTCTACAGATGTTATTGATAATGCAATGCATTTTTGGCTTCCGTAAAGCAAAAGTATCAGGTTCCTTCTCTTTAGACAAGAGAAAGCCCTAGAATGGGTTGTTCTCAGCAGTATGACAGATGCATTTACGTGCTGTTTGCACACAGTTTACCAGAAAAAAGACCATGTGACTATGGTAATGTGGAATGTAATGTAACAGCTCAGCTGCCACACTGCACTGAAGGACATCAATTATGTCTGAGGAGTGTGTAAAGCTAAAGGACAAGGGCAAGGAAGTACCCAGACCTACAGATAATGACTCAAAGCTGTCCATCTGCCCAGACCTGGGTGGCCATGACAGACACCTTTTGTAAGGGGGAAACCAGCATAGACTTGAACTCACTTCTCTGCCACCAGCAAAGAACTGTAAAGGGCAAGTATCAAAGGTTTAAACAAGAAGAAAAGGAAAAAAAAGGTTATTACAACATGGCAATATGCCCTGGGATTTGATCAGTGTGGCCAGTATCAGGGGCAATGTATAAAAAAAAACCTGCTGGCCTACTTTAGCAAAACTGCATATGGTTATTTTTGTGAATTCCTATATCTCTATTCTAAACCCTAAAGTTACAGACAGGAGTCCTTGTTGATCTCAGACTTTTATGGTAAGATTTAGACTGTGTACTCTATTTGACATTTTGCAGCATGGTAAGCACTTAAAATGAATTTTACACTGATAATCTTTATCCTTAGGTTTTATTTACATACAAAGAGAGAAGTCTAAGTCTCGAACTGATAAACCTTGTCTTTGAAAAGGAAGAAATGGGTATTTGCATTAACCAAGAAAACGAAATTATGCAAAACAAATAGTGGCATACAAAATGCCCCCCTGAAGACTAATCAAATCAAGGATTGTGAATTATTTTAATTTGAAAGTGTGGGAGATTTGGTTTAGAGTAATGTGTTGTTAGTGCTTTGTGGAAACCAAAAGTCCTTGTCTGATTTTCATCCTTTTATATTTGATCTATTCAGTTAATTGACTACTGAATGCTCTGATAGCATTAGTCTCTGTCTCACTATTCCACTCACCTTTTATTCCTACTTGTCCCATGTGTGTGTGCATGTGTTCAGTGAGTGATTCTGACTGGCACCTTTCACAAGGACATAGCTGAAAAGAAGCCTATGGGGCCTGTCACGTTGTCATGGGCATCGAGGCAGTGAGGCATACCAGCCATAAAACACCTGTGCTGGTAGACTCTCATCAAGCTGTCAGACCTTCACTAGGAGACATTGTGATACTTTGTTCTTAAATGTTCAAGTTTGTTGTAAGGAAAATTCCAATCTAACTGTTCAGCTAATTGGTATATTTAAAACAGAGTACATAGCAGTAAGGACATAGACATCATAACAGTAAAGTGTTTGTTGTACAGCCTATTGAAAAGCAATTTATATACATTTACAAATTTTTTTAGAATTTATGTATATATAACAGGTTGCCTCCTTTTTGCTTTTAAGAAGGCTTTCTGCCATATGTTGGTATAATTCATTCCAATCAGCCACACGAGCATCAGTATAACTGAGGTTTTGCCTTCACCAACCCATGGCCCAGTGCTTGACCCAACATGCTGGAAACTTGCACAGGACCTGCCAGTTTTGACAGGACAACACATTGGAAGTAGGGACAGAGGGCTTGTTCCAAGAAATATAACACAAATAAAATAAAACTCAAACCCAACCTCAACAGAAGGTAGATAAAACCAGAATGGCTCAGTACAGTGATTAAGTGCTACTGCTCTATGTTCCTATCCCTTGTGAGGTGAGGTTTGAGCTGCATTTTTAGAGGTCTATAAACATCTAAATGTGTACAACTTAGAGTTTCTTGAGCCATAAGGACTGGGTCTGTGGAATGTGAGTGGTCCATGGTTGGGGGACAAAATGTCTTTTCTTTTTCTTTTCTTTCTATAGAAACGTTCTTCCACAAACATGTTTGTTACAATTAATATTAATATTGTCTTAGTCAAAATCAATACACTATTGAGCATTGCCAGCTTGAGAGATAGAGACGTTTGTATTGTTGGTTCTTAATGTTATTATGCCAGGACAAGAAAGATTACACTGTATAGCAAAGCACAAGATGCAGCTTTATACTGCTCAGGGTTACAGTGGCAAGTCTAATCCATAATTCACTGTCAATTCTGTACAGGATGCGAGTCCATTACAAGGTTCTGTTAATGCACTGACCAACAGTGCATGTTCCCGCAGGGATTTGAACCTAAATCCTTAGAAGCTGAAGTTTCATGCTGCTGTCTAATACCACTGAGAGACTGGAGATACTTACATTGAATAATAAATGTAATTATTGTATGATATCTAAAGGACAGAAACAAAACAAATTATAGAGGCTACAAAAATAAGTATTTAGTCTGACCTGCCCATACACTTGAGCAATAGCAGCATCTGGCAGCTTCATCTGGATGTCAAGACCATTCTCAAGTCTGAAAAAGCTTGATCTTTTTGGAAGGGTAGCAGCCAAGAAATCACTTTTCAAAAGGATAACAGAAAATGCCAAAGGTCACAAATATTGGAATTAAGAACCAGATAGAATTGGGTTTTAATCCTCATGGTGCATGTTAGCCCAGATCCACCCTATGCAGTGTTTTGCTGTGTCTTATGGGCATGAGGAGCATGTATTATCCAAGAGATAATCAGCAATATTATTAATAATATGAACCAGGGAGGTTTGGCATTGGAAAACCAGGCTTCTAGCAACTGAGCCACGCTGATCCATAACCTGCTCCTGGCAAGCTGATGACTGTCTCTCAGATTGTCCGTTATCTCTGTTGAGGTACATCCAACTCCAGTTAGGTCTGAACCCTGGGCCACACTGGGTCTTCTTTCTTCTGTTTTACCAAGAGCTTCTAATTTTTTAGGGCCCTCCACACCTTGGAGAACAAGCGGACCAAAGGTGCCCCCCAAATGACACTAATAATTTGGCACTATTTGTTTAGTATTATTATTATTTAATATATATTTAGACCATAACAATTTCTTCATTAAACCAGGTTAATTCATTAATATTTATTTAATTCCTTGCATAAACAGACCATCATGTTAATGTTTGGACTTAATTTTATATTCATGCTTTCCTCAGGTGCTAAAGGCTCTCCTGGCCTTTACTTTATGCCACTCCTACTGTTCCGTGTAGTTAGTTTATGTATAATCACTGTGTAGTTATCCACAGTGTCCTATCCCACACTAATTGCTAAAGTATAGAGGCAGTAATAGCTCCCTATCCTATCTGTAATGTAGATTAGCTGATTTTATTACTACAAGGGAGTGTAGCTCAGATTTGCTTCTATGACCTTGATGGTTCATTAACACAGGATGGCAATTCAGTCATTTGTAGGCCACCCAGAAACACAGGCAGTGTGGACTTTTTATAAGAAACACCATGGTCCTGCATATCAATCGACCATGGATGATATCCTCAGTCATAATGAGTTCTTTTTAATTAATACTGATTGAAATGTTTCAGATTGTTCACCATTCCTTCAGGATTACCTATGAAGCTCAGCTCTTTGGGGCTGTCTTCTATAAAATTAGAGTTAAATAAATGAGATTAAATGCTTTGAAAATTACTACTTCAATTTTCTGGTCTGTTCTAACTGTTATTTAGTCTATTCATACTTGGCCGGAATGCTTGTGTCCCTGCCTAGGATAGATTTTGGATTCATTTGGCAGATGGTGCCATTAGTGCAGGTTTGTTTTTACGCAAAAACAGGGTATTAATTACGCAGCTGGCACATGTGCTGTGTGCAAAACCATGCAAAATGGTTGGTTTAATATGTGTATTATTTGTTATTTAGTATTTTCTTTGTTTCTAACCAATGCTCATCAGTACAGCAGTTAAGATACTGGGCTACTGACCAGAATCTTAAAGTAGCTCTTCCAATTGGCCATTAGGCCCTTAAGCGAGGAATTTGTGGCATACTCACACTAATCCATACTGTGCCAGAGCACGCATTTCCCTCAAGGTATTTTTTACATTGTTTCTTTGACTAGTTTGAACGCTCTGCATCTTGAAGTGGTGAATCTCAAGCATGGGTCAATTGGACTCAAGGACAGTATCCATTCAGTCTGATTGCAAACCACATCAAAGCATGGAACATCAACTGCATCTGTAAAAATCTTTTCATATGTGCAGGACAATTAGAAAATCACTGAGCTGGACAATAACTAATTTTTAAAAGTGAATGGCAAGGCTGTGTGACCATGCGCACAAAGTCCAACAAAAAAGTCTATTGGACTGTGCAAACACGTCTTCTCCTCCACAAAAAGTCATATGATGATGATGTAAGCTTGTTTGGGCCCAGAACATTTAAACACATTGTGAATGCTGGCCAATGGAAAGTGTCAAATGTTCAAAGTGTTCAAGTTGTGCCCTGGCACAGTATGAGGCAACTGGTCTTACAGTGTAAAACTAACACATTCTGTGTTTTCTGAAGACCATAGTGCTTGCCTCAGTCATTGTGAAACTTCTTAACTATTCTCATCATGGGACACCTGGGCCCAGGATCAGATAGCTTTGCCACATTGTGTGAGCTGCTACACAATGTGCTTTCTTTTATGTAGTACATATCTACATAAAAGCAATAAAATAAAAACAATATTAAAATCAGAGCTCTGTTTCTGTGGTTCACACCCACATAACATTTGTTTAAAACCTAAATTTGTAATCCAAACAAAATCATAAACACACTTGTTCCACCTTCTAATATGTGATCAACAGTCATGATGGATACTGAGGTGTGAAAATGAGCTCATTGCCTCAGATTACTGATTAGTGATTTGTTTCACTAATTATCTTTTTTTCTCGATTTGGGAATCCTAAATGAGGATATTGTGTCTTAGTTACCACAGCCCTTGATCCCATAATCTAATTTTAATCTTAATGTTCGAATCTTCATGTAATTGCACTGCTCTAAAATGTGATAGATGTTGTAACATCACGTACATTCACATTCGTTCACCCTTTTTGGTACTAGCCAACAGCCCACTCACCCAGCAGTATGATGATGCAGAGTAGAATGGCGATAAGTGCTCCTGTGCTGAGACCTACTGGGAGGAAGATGGCTTCTGCACTGCAGGTGAGCAGAGAACCATCAGAATTGCAGCCACATACACGAATGGTCAGAGTGCTGGTGCTGCTCTGCATGGGGTAACCACTGTCTTCAATCACTACTGGGAGGTGGTAGATCTCCTGATCATGACGCTGAAAACCACTGCGCAAGGTTACAACCCCTGCAGTGCTGTCTGGAAGCATATGAGGGGTAAACTATATTAGAACAGGCTTTTGCATAACATTATTTTAGCATGGACAGTGGATTTTTTTAGCTCAAGGCTAGACTCCTTGGCTCTTCCTAGAACTTACTGACTGTAAACCGCAAATGAATTACATTGTAAAGTGGCAAGAGGTATTTGAAAATCATACATGGGCAAAAGTTTTCGGACACCTCAAAATTACATTCAGAAACATTGGTATTAGTACTGTGTTTGTCCTCCTCTGTTGTTTAAAAGGGTTTGCAGCCTTCTAAGATGTTTCCCACTAGATTTCAGAACATGACTTGGAGACACTGATGTTCTTTGTCACATCTCAATGGAGATGATGGAGAGATCTCTGCAAGCCAGTTCAATTCTACACCAAATTTGGCAAACCATTTTCTTAAGTTACCAGAGGTTTCTTCTCATCACTTTTCGGGAGACTTTCTTTACCACTGTCACTCCTAGACAGTTGTGAAAATGCTATTTAAATAAATTTGACTTGACTCAATAGAAACTTTCATAGTTGAAGAGTGATTTGTCATTTAGTGTTTTTATTCAGTTTCTTTCATCCTAGGTAGTAATTGCATTCTCAATTAAAGCCCAGTATTCCTACACTAATTGCCATTATATTGTTTCTCAAAAGCATAGTTGCTAACCCCTTTTAGTCTTTAAAGGATTAATAAACAGGAAATGTTTAATTTTTGTCCACAGTGTGCAATATTAGGAAATAGTGGAGCTGTCACCCTGTCCCACACTTTTTTTCTTCTAACTGCATGTCATATGTGAATTATTTACACACTGTTGTTTCCAAATTTCCCTCAATATGGAAATAATGAATAACATTTGTACCCTGGACACAATGCCCTTATACTTCAGCTAATTCAAGCTTGGTTTAGTTCCATATTGAACAGCTGTAGCATAATCACTGACTGAGACTACAAAAACATTTTCTGTGTGAATGGACATTTGTAGTTTTTTTTATGGGTGATCCTGTCATCTCTCTGAATTATTACAACTAATGTTTGATGAATAGTAGGATGGCGTGGATATTGAAGAGTCAGAAGGATGTGTCAGCTTTATTTATTACCAGTCATAAAAATGTGAGAGGTTCTGCTACTGATGTGTCCTTTTATCATCCTGACTTACCTGCTTACAAATGGTTTCAGGCTGTACTGTCTATCATCTGCACAACTTGTATCTCACAAAATGAATCTATTCCATATTGATGTAGATAATTATGTTTCAAATGCAGCAGTTAGTTTGCTTTTTATACAATTGTGTGGTAACATGAACAAATTTCAGTGGCTATAAGTCAGTATTCAGATGAAATACCATTCACTATATTATTCCAAAGTTCACTCAAGCAGGGAATATATTAATTATATGAACCATTAGACCAATACATGGGCGTTTTATGGTACTGGATTTGATACCTGAAACAGCAATAATAATATAATAGATATACAAATATAGAGACTCACTTCCAAAATCCTTGATGGTGAAGTTTTTGTTCTTTATCTCTTCCTGTGGTGATTTGAAGGAGAATTTATGTTCTGTCATAGTGAGGTCCTGATCCTTGGCACTGATGAATTGAATCACCTATGAATACACAATCACAACTTCCTTAAACAATGATTATTAAAATAACATTGTTGGTTTTGTGTAAAGCATTGCTTAAAAGTTTATGAACCTTTTTCTATACTTCTGTATAAAGGTCACCTAAAATATCTAAAGACCTAAAGTAGACAGGTAACCCAATTTAATAAATTAAATTAAATATTATACTTGGTTATTTATTTATTTTTAATACAAAAAATAATCAAATATCACATATCTGTGATTTGCAAAAGTGTGTGAACTTCTAAGATTTGCTAAATAAAAATTTGAGTCATTTGTTTTCAATAATGTTTTCAAGTATGACTAAGCACCGTGTTGTATTTACATTTACATTTACAGCATTTAGCAGAAGCCCTTATCCAGAGCGACTTACAACTTATACAATCTTACAATCCAAGCAATTGTGGGTTAAGGGCCTTTTTCAAGGGCCCAACTGTGGCAGCTTGGCAGAGGTGGGATTCGAACCTCGAAGAGGTGGTATTCAAACCTTCTGGTCCAGAGGCCAGTACCATAATGCTAGGCTACCACAGTCAGTATTTACAGTGGCATCATAGTTTGATCTTTACAACATATTTCTGTAAGTATATAATCAAACCTACAAAGATTATTTCTGAGGACATCAAAAAGGATTTATATGACTGGAAAAGGTTACAAAACTATTTCTAAAGAGATTCGGACACCATTAATGGACAGGCAAACAAATTGTGAAAAATTTAAGGAATTTCAGGGCCATTCCTTGTGAGTGGTCATCCATCAGGGTACCCATACCGGGTAACTTGTAAGTGACTAAAGAGTCCCCCACCAAGACAACAATGATCAATAATGTGTGTATAATCTGGTTTGCAAGGACACAACCAATTTGAAAATATCATATGTAGAAATCAGTAGTCTTCCTTTTTTTCTTATTTCTTATTTTTGTATGGCTTTACAAACAATAAGATCATGATCAATTTCATGCAATAGTAACATGCTGTGAGCACTACAGGTGCCACAAAACAATTAGCACTGCACTAATTAATTACTAGCCCTCATATGACTAACCTATCAAACACATCCTTTGCCCCATGCTGCCCCAGCACCTGATCATGCTCATGCAGTTCATTGTCTCAGTGTGCTGCATAAACAATGCTGAAACCCAGAAATCCACACAGCATATACCCAGATCCAATAAGTGATGTGAATAATGACAAATCCAAACACAGAAAGATTTAAACTTTTATCTCTGTATACATTTAGCAAGACATTTATTTTAATTCAGGTAATATTTAAACACACTACCAATACAAACCAATATCATAATTAAGCAGATTTTGAAATATCCGTAGACTTACAGAAAAACTGACAAGTGTTTACTGTGACCTCCCCCTTACATTTATGCTTGCAATATCTGGCAGTTTCATTGGGATGCCAAGTTCACGCATCTACTCTCTGAAGAAGCTTGATCAGGAATGTTTTATTCTTTTGGAAGGGTAACAGATAAGAAACATATTTTTAATGGAAATTTCAAAATCCAAGTTTGT
>JAVSBV010177211.1:0-13445 GCA_033117975.1 Parotocinclus spilosoma | reverse complement strand
TAACATGCCTGTGAAACCCAGAATTCTTGCTGGTAGGTAGTTGATCAAATACTTATTTAATGCATTAAAATGCAAATTAATTATTCAAAAATCATACAATGTGATTTTCTTTTTTTTTTACATTTAAAGTGTACGTATGGTAAATTTTAGTATATCAAATACTTATTTCCCCCCACTGTACAGTATGTATCATTTTGAAATATCCCCTAATTTTGGTGAGCAGGTAAAAATATTTAACTAAGTTTAAGTAACTGTAAAATGCATTTTGTTATTAGAAACTGTGTCTTAAACTTTGATGCAGTTGCAAATTGAGACTGACCGTTCCTGGGGCAGGAAAGTGTAACAAGATCTACACTCCAGTTGATAAAGTATACATTAAGCTAAAATAATACTGTTAAATAGTGGTAAAGCTCAGCTTAAGTTGAAATTAGGGGATATTTCAAAATATAAACAATTTATTAAAAATATAAAATTTCATAATATTATAAACCATTATAAAATATGCCCAAAATTTTGTGAGCAATGTGGTCTTATAGTTTCTAGTCATCATGTAGCATAGCATACCGGGTTTCTGGCATGATAACAAAATAAAGCACTGCTTACCTCAATACTTACCCTGATACTGTTTTCTCAGAAAATGGTTGAGCTTTTTCTGAACAGCACTGGCAAATCTAGCACTTGATTACATTTATATTGGTCCTTTTATTGGTTCTAACCAAAATGATCTTGCAGGCAGTAAACAATTTATTCAATGGCACTTCTATTTGCCCTGCACCATCAGTGTTGGTAAATCCTGCTCTTTGTCCAGGATTGTTGATTAGATACCTAAGGTACGTGCACCCTACTTTTGAGGTCATTTGGTCAAAAAAGCACTAATATTTGTTTGTGTGTTGTTTTCGTTTTCTTTTTGTTTATTTCATTTAGTTTTATTTAACATTGTTTTAGCATCAACAGCTAATTACCGACAGACATAAGCTGACATCGACATTCAAGGTTATATAGAAACTAGTCATATGTACTCATATTAGGCCAATTTGGCATAATCAACTAACCTAATGCATGTGGTTTGTGGGAGAAAAACAGATCACACAAAGTAAACACAATAGGACAGACGGTGGACTTGTAAATACACAGACAGAGTCAGAGGACACACGTTACCTGCTGTGCAACCCCAAAGTACAAATTAAGATTGTACAATACTACGTATATAGTGTACAAATCAGCTAGCTGTAACTGCAATACTGTACTCAGAAAGGAGATTGTGTCAGCAAGAATTCTTTTTTTTCTTGCAATTTGTGTGGTAGATTTTGTAATCTAGTTTCTCAAACTAAATACACAGCTCTGGTTATGAGCAGTGGTGGTTTTGTGGTTAACATACTTCACAAGTGAAAACTGAGATGAACTTTTCCCAGACCTGCTTCCCAATACATGATAGAATTAGCAGCCAGTTTGCTAGTCCACATTTTTCTTCATTGTGTAAAATTCAGTGGACAGAATAGACAAACTTTGAGTAACCTGAACAATTCTGGGGTGATTAACTGTTGTTTTTATAAAATGTTCAGGTTATAATTAATAAGAAATGTTTAATTGATTATGCAGACTGGTTTGACTATGTTGGAAAGTCAAAACAAATATAAAAAGGAAGCATGTGGAATTAAGATGCAGAGTAATGAGTTTCTAACAATGTGTGAGGCAGCCAATACTCACAGCTGGAGAATATGAGGGGGCAGGAGTGCTCATCCATGGGGAAGTTATGAAGCTGCAGCTGACACTCAGCATTTATTGTTAGCCTGTTGGGGAACATGGACAGCAGCTAGTGAAGATCAAAGAAGTTTCATAAAAAGAAGTCAGACAGGTTAGAAAAACAGTGAACAGGTGTTTGAATTTACTGAAAGCAACCTAAAGTGTGATCCTTTGTAGATCTAATTTAATACAAAATCTGTTTTCTGACAATTACAAGTGTGAGTTTTCATACACTCAACCCATTAAGCGTAATTGAACAGCTGAAGCATAAAACTAGAAGTAGAGTGACATTACTTATGAAGCATAAAACTACAATATAATAAAAATCTAAATGGTTAGCCATTTCATTTATGCTTCTCTCATTTATGAGGAAGTACAAACATTATCTTTAATGCCAGATAGCACACTGTTGAGCTATATGTCTGCATACACTTCTTTTCTTTTCACAGAGATACAACCCTAAATAAGACAGTACAGATAAAAACCACAACAACAAAACAAACAAACAAACAAGCAAAAACAGAAAACACAAACAAAACATGAAGTATACATGTACTGACTTTAATTTAATTGCAGACATTATGAACCTAAGATATTTCATGCTTTTTCCAGTCCACTCTGACAATGCAAAACCACATGGTGCACACATTAAAAAATGCCTTTCCTTTTTTTTAAGTTTTAGCGGTCACTGCAGTTTGTAGTTGCTGCAGTCAGAGTCTGTAATCCATCTGTTTCTCTACATGCTTTGTTTGTCCCTTTACTCTATTCTGTAATAATCAGCTCCCCACAAAACCAGCACAGATCAAGTATTATGTATTATATCAATCTCAGCACTGTATATGTGGTGGTGGTGTGTTAGTTTGTTTTGTGCTGGTATAAGTTGGTCAGAAACAGCAGTTCTGCTGAAATTTTGCCTGGAAATAGACCACCAACCAAAAATGTCCAGCAACCATCATCCTGTGGGAACGCTTATCTGTATCTAATACTGTAACTTCAAGACTGATAACATGACTAAATGTAATTTATAAAAGCTAAATATGTAAAGCACATAATTAGTACATATAATATAGTAATTTATGTATTTATACTATAGACCCCGAATCAGAGAAAATTGAGACGGTATGGAAATGCTGATGAAAAGTTTTGCCAGAAAGGATACCAATTTAATTTGTGTTTCAGGTGTATTCTCCCATTCTTCCTGCAAACACGTCTTATGATGTTCAGCACAGAGTCGTTGTCATGTCATTTCATTTCAAAATTATCCACACTCTCTGTTAGGGACAGGTCAGGACTACAGGCAGGCCAGTCCAGTGTACATACCTGCTCTTTCTGCAGCCATGCCTTTGTAATGTGCGCACCATCATGTGGTTTTGCATTGTCCTGTTGTAAAATCCATGAACTTTCCTAGAAAATTTGACATATTAAGACGTCTCTGTACTTACTGCATTAAAGCTGCCTCAACAGAAGTTTAAACTACATTACCGACACAACACCATACCATGACAGATTGACTTTTGGACTTGTTGCTGTCAACAGCCTGCATGGTCTTTTTCCTCCATGGACCGAAGTATATTTCTTCCAAAAAGGTCTGAAATACTGATTCACCTGATCATAACACACATTTCCACTATGTGATGGTGTATCCTAAAGAGCCAAGAAAAGTTGATGCTGCTCCTGGACATGGTTAACATGAGGATTCTTTTTTTACAGTAAAGTTTTTAAGAACGCAGAATAACTTCATATTGTAGAGCTTCACAAAGGATTGATAAAGTAATCCCTCACCCATGTAGTTATATCAGCTATTGATGAATGGCGGCTCTTGATGCAGTGCCATCTGAGGAATTCAGCTTAAGCTTTTGCCCTTGGCGTTTATGCAATGAAAATTCTTCCTTTCCTTTCTTCCTTTCGTTTAATGATATGATGCACTATAAAGGGAGGAATATGCAAATCCCTTCCAACTTTTCTTTCAGATCAATTGTTTTTAAACATTTCAATAATTTTTTTACACATTTGTTGACAAACTACAGATCCTCTGCACTTCTTTGTTCATCAAAGTCTAAGCCTTTCCTGAATTATGCCTTTGTACCAAATCATGATTACAATCACCTGTTGCCATCAAATGTTTGTAATCACATTATTATTTAGTTTTTTAAGAATTAATTACTATCTTTAAATTGCTAGTAACTCCTATTTTTGCTAGTAACTCCTACTCCTATTTTGTATTTGGAGTGTGTAACAGGCCTGCTATACAGTAATGGATGCTTATAAATGTCAGTAAATGTAAGAAACACTGTTTTTCAAAAGCCTTTTCCATACTATCCCAACTTTTTCTGATTTGGTGTTGTAGAATTGTAGCTTGGCTTTGTCTAACAAATTATACTGGTGATAATTATAATAGTTTAGTATTCTTAATCAAACACATAAAGCCAAGAAGCAAAATAAATAAATAGAATCATGACAGTGCATAAATGACTTGACAACAGCTCTTAAATATTATTGAGGTGTGTGGGTAATCAAATTAACTTCATTCTCCAGCTTAGACATGCATGCATACCTGCAGGGACTGCTGGTGGGCACAAATTACTGCAATTAATATTACGGGTGGCACTGCTTTGTCGCATCTAACCTTTCATTTAAACCAAATATGACAGGTTTAAATCTGGGATATTCATTAATATTGATAGTCATTGATACACCATTTGGAAGCCACTGGTTAACCTTTGCCACAAATCAGCTTTGTGAGTGCAATGCTTGTCCTTATGCTCTGGAAATGCTTAAAAACTGTGTTGGACTCTGTTTAATATGTGTTGCTGTATTACATTTTAAAATCTCTGCTGGTCCAAACAGAATCTATACATCCTGCACTTTGACCATACACTGAATACATCACCACATAGTGAGCTCTGCTCTGTGAGAGTTGAATTAACCAAGACGTAATCTTCCCAAAATACATTCTGCACCTGCAGAGCACAATTTGAAACATGATTGTCTGTGTTATCAAATGACTTTGACGGCAGGGTTTTAACAAAATCCTCTCTCAGTGTCTGGCTTACCATGTGTGCCAAATTGGGCTGTGTCTGATAGGAAGGTTTGGCATTGACTTTGTTAAAAAGGAGCCATTTGTGACACTGTTTGGGCTTAAGTAAGACTACACTGTTCAGAAACAATATGCTATTTATATTGCTATTTCATCCCAAAGCATAAGTTGGATGCTTGGGCTTAGTTTGGGCATTACCATTCCCTAGTGCAAAAAATAAGCATGTGATATTAAAAGCATGGGTATTATTTGAGATATCTGGACCAAATTATTTTGCATGCTTACCACTCAGTGGTAAATACAAAGCCACTTTCATTACTGCTAGACCTAAATGAACGATTAGTTCAGCACTTCACGCTCCATGAATATTACCTAATAAACTACATTCTTACAGGGCAGTGGGTTTCTGATGCGGAAGAACAAGTGAAACATGACAAGTAACCCAGCAGTGTGAGGATGGATGTTCTGATACTTCCAGTCCAATCCAGTTCATTACATATCGTGACCTGTATTTTCAAAGTTGAACAAATGAATGTTGAGTTTTGCATAGGAAATGGGAGCAGGATTCACTTTAACAGAGCAATGCAACAAAACTAATCTTATCAAAAGTGCTACTCTGTATTTATCATTTCAGACCTAATCATAACCTGCAGTTAGAGGATTTTCTCTTGGATTTTATTGTTAAAATAATTTAGATGTGGCTGAGAAGTGAACTGAGCAATACTAATTATGCTCCAACAAGCACAAAGGATTAAGCTGTTTAACACCATAGGAAACATAGAACTCTCACTGTGTTCCTGGCAGGCAACCTTTGCTAATCAGAGACAACCTTGTGGTACTTTAGCTTTGCTAACTGCTCTCCAACTTGGATGTATTAAGTTCAGAATATTTGCTTGTATTCATATATATAATATTTAACATTTAATATTTATAAATCTGATTAAGCTTTACACTGGTATTTTTTAGCCAATAGTTATGGTATTATGGACGTTACATTTCCATCATTATTTTTAAAAACATATTTGCAATCCAGCATTCTTACATAGTCTTAGACTCACAATTGTTTCACATTAGATGGGCACACATGCATCAGGTTTGCACAACAGATTTATTTCTATAACACTTTTACTTACAGCATTTAGATAATACTTTTATCCAGATGAACTTACAGAATTGTTTTGACTTCTTCTTAGTAGTCATTAGCTCATGCTAGAACAAATAGCCTACAGCCCAAGAGCTCAAAAGCAAAGCACACTGGGCGTAATCAACACTAGACAGGGTGCTTATCCATTCCAGAGCACAAGCGTGCACACATAAACACGTACTTATTCACTCGCACTGGGACATGTTTTAGACGTGAGTCTCTTTGCAATGAAGAAGGAAACATGAGTAAGAGGAAGGTGTAAATAAAGACTTGCTTTATTTAGTTTCTTATCAACTTAATCCTTGGTCAGGGTCATGAGATATCCACTGCATAATCAGGAATATATCCATTGTAGGGCACACACACTTACACACACAAATTCTGGGCCATATTAGAAACTCCAGGTAACCTAAGATGCTTGCCTTTGGAATGTGGGACGAATCCTGATTACCCAGGGTAAATCCATGCAGACAAGTGAAGAGAAAGGACCCAGGTCACACCACCTGGGGTCAAACCTAGGAACTTTGTGTTGCAAGGCAACAATACTTTTTAGCACTTTTGAAAATGTTTTATTTTATATATATATATATATATATATATATATATATATATTATTTATTTATTTTTTTTTTATTTATTTTTTTTATTATTATTATTTTTTTTTTTCTAAGCATGTCATGTCTCAAGGAACCTGAAGCACCCGGAGTAACACCATATGGACATGGGGAGAACATGCAGACCCCTCACAGAAAAAGCCCAGGTCGCTCCATCCTGGTATTGAACCCAGGAACTTCTCACTGT
Organism: Parotocinclus spilosoma; assembly: GCA_033117975.1. Lineage (NCBI taxonomy): Eukaryota > Metazoa > Chordata > Actinopteri > Siluriformes > Loricariidae > Parotocinclus > Parotocinclus spilosoma. The sequence continues at coordinate 6,720 of JAVSBV010177211.1, read as the reverse complement.
GAGGTGACATGATATCCACCAAGTATGTGTCTTAAGAATGAATTGCATTCTTGATGAACTTCTCACTGTGAGGTGACATGATATCCACCAAGTATGTGTCTTAAGAATGAATTGCATCAAGGATGATGCAATTCATTCTTAAGACACATACTCTACTCTTAATCTGTGGAATTATTTAGTTTCAGTTTTAGTTTCAGTTTAAGCTTTAAAACTGTTGTATGTGTACACAAACACAATTTAAATAAGTATCACATACCTTAAAGTATAAAGTATTTTCCCATCGTTCCATATTCTGAGCAACTGATTCGGTGTGGTAATCCAGTGTGAGTCTGCATTCTTGGAGTTCCTGAAGATTGTGTCAGGTAGCCAAATGAGTCCCACCATGTTACTGTTTAAAGTTAATATTTTCATTGTGCTGTTGTATCTTAGTCGACTGTCCGTCCATGTCTGAGCAAAAATGATGTCGATTTGGTACTCCTATAAGACACAAAATGACAGATTGTGTAAGCAACAGTTAAAGATTCTATTTTAAGTAAGGGCACAAACAGAATCTCAATTCAGATTGCAGCTACAAGTATGATTAACATAAATATTTTTACATGAATAATTAATCATTTTTGCTGTAGATGGAAAACATTTGGGTTTAACATTGAAATACTTGAGCGTATATTTCCAGGTATTTACTGGATCTGATACACAGTTCAGAAGGTAGCACCTTTTGTCTAAACCCACACTTGTGAGCAAAAGTATTGGAACAGGAAACGTAAAAATTAACAGAAAAAATCGATTAAACTGAATAAGTCTTCGGTGAACAGTAGATTGTGATATCTTCACTCCTGCCTTCTGGTTGTTGCTGATGTCACTAAGAGTTGTTTTAGGGTCTTTCTTTATAGCATGCACTTTATAGCATGTTTCTGTTATCAACTGCTGTGTTGTTCCATGGTTTACTTGTTTGATATATGTTACTTAATACACAAGTGGCAACTTTCTTCTTCAGAATATTCCAAATGATTATACTGGCTATGGCCAATATTTGTGCAATGGCTCTGATTGATTAAGCATTTTTTCTCAGTTTGGCAATTGCTTGTGTTTCACCTATAGACAGCTCTCTAAATGTACAGTGTTTGCACAGGCAAAACCCAAATCTTTTTTTTAGGCATTCAGCGCTATTTATTTAAATAATCAATGTAACAGGATACACTTGGGCAACAAAACACAGCTCACAGTCACGTTCCAATACTTTTGCTCACAAGAAAAGTGGATGGGTTCTTCTGAATGGTGTATCCGATACATATGTAAAAACCTGGAAATAAAAGCTGAAATGTTGATCATTTGTCTCATTCATCATTTAATGTCAAACTCAAATGTTTTCAGTCTACAGCAAAAGTAAAAGTATTGGGTGCAGTCCTCTTTTGATGTTGTTTGGAAAGCATTTTCCCCTGTACTTTCTGCTTCCATCCAGTCAAGTTCATGATTAATGGTTAGTGTCATATATATTCTCCACTTTCCAACATGGGTGACTGTCATTTGACCTTTTTATGATCTTTTCATGACATTGCATCACCTCATTTTCATATTTGTCTCATTTAGCACAAGTCAATGAGCACGAGTGCTATCACCCATAATTGTGACCTTTTGTGCTGAAAGCTAAAGGGAGTTCATAAAAAACATAACTTTGCCTCAGGCCCAGTCACCATGCAAGAGAAATTGTGAAATGAATTAAGTAGTATGGGGTGCACTATTAAATCTGAAAACATACCCAAAAAAGCATTTGCCATTATTTGCCATAATAGCCAGAGCATCTCATGTATAGGAAGTTGTGGTGTAGTAGTTAAAGTTTTAGAGTTTCCTGCCCAGATATCTCTTCAACTGGACTTTTAGGCAAGCCTGTAAACCTTAGTTGCTTGGATTGAAACTTGTGCTAACAATGTGAAAGGTCAGAAATCTTTATTGAGGTTTCTCCCAGTCGAGTTTAATTCGATTTCACCAACACAGCCAAGAACAAGTATAAGCAGCATATGGATTAAGGGGACATACATAATGACTCTGGGGCTGACATCCATTCAGTTTTAATTGTGTACAAGTACCATGTACACTTTTGTGTACACTTTGCCACTATAACAGTATGCAATAATCTTAAAAGTCTTTGCACTAGGTTTGGAACATGATGTTGAGCACTGATGTAAGCAGTTTGTATTTCAATTCATCTCAAATGTATCTGAGTCCAGGTCAGAGCTTTGTGCAATCGAGCCAAGTTCTGTAGTAAAATAGAAATATTTTCAGACTTTGTTTTCGGAAGACAGGACTAACAGTTGATCAACTTATATGTTGGCCAGGTGAAAACCTATGAAAGTGTCACAATAAAAGTCGCAGGTTTCAGTAATAGCCTGTTATATTTTCACTGTTTGTCAATAGAGATTCCATAACTCTTATTAAATCATAACTCTTATTTAACAAATTATTATTTTTAATAAGAAATCTTTTTTAATAATAACAATAAACTCTTATTTTACTCTAATTGTATTGTATTTATCATAGCACATAGCACTCGAAGTGTCTAGGGATCACACACTACACTATTTTCGAAATAAAGTAGTAGTAAACGCAGCCTACATTTTCTCCTTTTCTCCTTGATATGTGTGGTTGTTCTTAGGTTCTTAACTTAAATTGTACAGACAATCCTGCTCCCACAACAAGTCAATTAAGTTCTCCCCCTTTTTAGAGGACAACGGAACACGTGAAGAACAAAACTGATCACAAAAAGTAAACACAGGGATTTTTTAATGGGTCTTCACTAGATTAGTAAGACCAGTACACAATACTATATTAAGCTCAGAAAAAAACACACTTTTGTATAGTAGGACCCTTTGTTGCTGGTAGACATTTCTACTTCACAATTTCAGAACGTACATATTATGTTGGAAAGGTGACATTCCATTACTGTACCACAATAAATGCTTCATTCTACTGTAAGTGATTATTTGTTGAGAGTGCATGGCTGCATTTCTGCAATTTTCTTGAAATCGTTAAGGCTGATATACATTAGTACAACCCATTAATTAAAATGTTTTTTCACATTGTTGTAGAGTTTTGGTATGCTAAAACCTCTGTAAATATGTAATGCTGTAAAAGTGGAACACCAGACATTTTAAACATCAAATGAATAAAATAAGTATAAAGCTGGTGTTTTCTTTGTAAGGAAGCCCAAGAGACACTTATGTTCCAGTATAAATGGATGGTATTGCATTCTGGCTTTCTGCCTGACCATGAATTTGCTTAAAATAAACCCCAGGCTTCCACACAGACCCATGTTGTTCTTGACATAATGAGGTCCAATCTTTACAATTACATTCTGATTATACCACCTGACTCTTACGCAGCATATAATTGTCAGCATATTTTATAGTTTCATGGACAATCTGATTTAATAAAACTTGTTTTTTGAGGCTCTGCAGCTCTGCAGGATGCCTGGTGAAAATGATTGGTATAAAAATCACCAAATGGTAATCCTTTTGTTATAACCAGTATTAGTAATTCTAAGTTATCTACAGAAATGTTCTTTCTTGAGTGGGGCATACTTTTAACACTGTCTGTCATTTGAAGTGCACAAAATCATTAGGGATTTAAAGGGATTTAAGATTATTTTGCATGCAAAATAGCTTCTTTACCTACTGTATAAATTCTGGCTCCATTAATACAAAGATGCAAATCTATTAAATTTAATCTTACTAATGTAAATATTTCAAAAGTGATGAAGGATGGGGTTATTCTCAATGTATAATTACAGCAAATGGAAAGGAAATGGAAATGCCAATACAGTTGAATACCGGAATACAAACTTAACTGGTTTTATAAGCCTGTTTGAATTCTAATCTTTTCAAAGTAAGAATGCATTTAATTTCAGAGACACCCTGAGGCTGCTTTAGGGTTTTATCATTTTACGAGTTGAAATATATTTTTATTTGGGAACAAAGGATTTTGGGTCAAAACAATTCATTTGATGTCCAAATTGGTTGAATAAAGCAGTGGCCAAATTCTGAGGTTCCACTTCATGTTGTAATCTCTTTGCATTATAACATTATAACATGTATAAGTAATTATAGCAAATTGTGTGACCTAATCTTTGGTCCATAAGGAATCATTTTCAAGTTCCTGTCACACTCTAAAATGACTTGCATACAGATATGAGATTTCCCTGAGCAGGGATATAGGAATCTTCAGGAATCCAAATGAGTATAGAAGCACTGCAACTTCTGACAAAGACATCATACCATTGGAAAGAGTGAAGCAGTTTTGTTCCTATGATTTGTATGCTAGTGCCACACAGTCAGAGAAAGAGATTCATCTGGCCCATCTTCTCCCTTAGCTCTAATTAAATTCTGTGTGCCATTTATCATTGTGAGAGAGAAGGGGAACTAAAGCCCTGACGATTCAGGAATAGGGTAGGCACAGAGAGAATCAGATACCTATTTAGGCACTAGAACACTGTGCCATGTCTTCTGTGTCTCATTTGCATACAAGAAAACAAAATGTCTTGGTGGTTACTGCAAGAGAAAAAAACAGTAAATGAATCGTAACTACTGAGAGAAATAACCTAGAAATGTAACAGCAACAGTCTACAAAAGTAGAAGAAAACTTTAATACAGTTATGAACTTTTACTGAAAGCAAAGATATAAACGTTTACTCACTTCTTCCCATGTCAGCACACAGAGTGAATTTACATGTGTGAATAAAGTGCGATTAATTAGATAGCATTTTTAATCACGAACAGCAGCAAGCCAATTGTAATTTAATATTACATTTTCTAGCCACTTCTGCAGTCACGGCTAAAGTCAAAATAACAATGTAAGCTCAACATGTTTGAATAAAGAGTTTATTAGTTAGCAGGGATAATACTGAGCTGCAGGTGTGTCCCGCTGTTCTCATGAGGCCTACTTATGAGCTCCCACCAACCTTACTGTATTGATATCCCAGCACAGCAGAAAAGTGAGAACCTGAATGTGCCCAGGAAAAAATTACTGTGACATTTGACAGTTGTACCAATAAATTGCCAAATTACCTTAAAAAATAGAACTGTTAACTTCATGGTCGAACTATAAGTTCAAGCAATTTACAGTTTTACTATGAAGTCGCACAATACATTTTTCCTGGGTGTAAACACAGTTAGTTGAAATGCGCAGAAAAACAACTTAACTTGATTTGCTTGATCCAATTAAACAGATTTCTAGTAAACCTCAAAGAAGAATTTCAATTGCAAGCAAATAAAACAACTTGCCAATGTACCATGTGTTATAAAAGCACTAACTTATGTATCGAAGTCAACAAAATGTGGCTGACTCACTCTGTTTCTTATAATGAACAGAATACAACAGAAGACTGTTGTTACTAATTACATGTAATGACCTAGAAAGAAATCAAGTTACCGAGTAAACATACCCATTTACCTTTGTTGCATTGCACTTTATCTGATTACCAGGAGCCTTGTTGACATTCCTCACTCAGAAACAAAATATCTTCTGTACTTTGATCATATATATTAAGACTGCAAGCAATCTAGGATAGGCTAAGGTGTAAAGGATGTGCACTGCATACTAAGATGAGTTAAGAAGAACTACAAGATCCTGCCTCTTGGGCTGTTTCAGTTGTGTATCAATAAGTGCTGTTCTTTATTCGAAACAAACATTTCATTCCAGGTAAAAAGTTCTGGGTCAATTATGGCTCAGTTTAGGCAGTTTGGCATCAGCTAATGCAATGGTGAGTAAATTGTAGCATAGATTTGTCCCAACTTTTGCCAGACACAATAAAGTTCATAATAGCAAACAGTTTTGGCTGTGTGCTTATAGCCAGATTTGGTTGAAGTAATCACTGTAATTTCATGGCAGTATGTGGGTCAATGGAAACGCCAAATGTGGCCCACAACTATAGCATCACTTATTTGCTATCTCCTTCTTTTATCCTTTTAACCTTTTCCTTTCTTCTTCTACCCTCTCTCTCTATATATATATATATATGTCTCTAATACTCTCTATATGTGAAATTTCTCTCAAACATGTTTTAATTAAGCTTTATGTGAGGTGGTTCCCCATTCAATTGGTTTGTGTTCTTCACACAACTTCACATTTGTCAGAAATAAATCTTACTAACAATATCAAGAACTATAAATTCGTCTACAAAAAAAAATATAGAGGATGATGTTAGTCTAAAGAACGCTATTCTGTAATGCAAAAGTAACAGCCTGCCTGCTTTGCAACACCAGCACAAAAAGTGGGTCACTAATGTTGCCAAACTGTGATTACACTTGAAGGCTGCATGAATGGACCAACCTCTTTTCTTTGCTCTAGAGAAAGAGTGAAAATCCTGTCCCGACTTGCCTGGAGGCAATATCTGTCCCTATTACTAACACTTGAGGTCATGCTAGGGGAATCACGGGATATTTCAGACAAAATGAGCCATTAAAAAAGGTTAACAGCCCAATCCAGGGGCTAAACACGCATTCATTCATTCCTTTTCTTATCTGTTTAATCCTAGTCAGGGTTTCAGGAAAGCTGATGCCTAGCTGACGACACAGGGTGCAAGGCAAAAACCACTGTAGACAGAGTGACAGTCCACAGGGTACACACACACACACACACACACACACATATACACACACACACACACACACACACACACACACACACACATACACACACACACACACACACACACACACACACACA
>JAVSBV010177200.1:0-13445 GCA_033117975.1 Parotocinclus spilosoma | reverse complement strand
TGGAGGAATTTTGGCCCACTCATCTTTGCAGAATTGTTCTAATTCAGTTACATTAGAGGGTTTTCGAGCATGAACGGTCTTTTTAAGGTCATACCACAGCATCTCAATAGGATTCAGGTCAGGACTTTGACTAGGCCACTCCAAAGTCTTTACTTATTAATAATTGCGATTCTTCAAACTGATTTGTGGGATGTTTCACTTTTAAGGAGAACTCATTAAAGTGAGTTTTCTCCTTAGTTGTTGTAGAGTTTCTTTCTTCTTTTTGTTTATTAATTTGGTTGGTTTATTTTTATGACTATTTCAGCATCAATGGCTGTTTTAGGTTACCCTGAAACACCAGATTCCATTTTACACTAGCATTTGATTACTGATTTATCCCAGTTGTTTACATTTGCACTGTAAATAAAAGCACCCCCTGTATTGGGCAAAACGGATGTCAAGTCGTTTGCTCGGATTTTTCCACCTCAACAACCTGCCATCTTTCAACAAGCTCACAAAATGGAGAACTAATTCACCCATGCATGAGAGAAAATCTGCTAAACAAAATCCAGTTATTAGCAATGCACATGATTCATACCATGCTGCTCTGTTTGTGAGTTTGTGGGAGGACAATCTGCTTATAAAATCAGCTGAGAAAATACCACAAAGCTGCAGAATGGTGATAAGTAACACTCTCTGCTTCACACTTCCTAAGAACATTAAAGGGTCCAAAGCATGAGTTTAAAAGCGAGTCAAAATAAATGTCCTTACAAAAAAGGGAACATGGCAGAGAAACAATGTGACAATATGCATGTTTAAGTAAATGAACCAGATTACTAGGTGAGAAACCTAAGACATCGACACCTTGCTATTAACAAAGGTGGACATTTTAGTTAAGGATGGTTCATTTGCATTCAGTTAAGGAGGACATTGTAGCTTCGAGAGTACACAACATGGACATGGAGACAAGGCACCAGCAGACATGGCACAAACGTGATTTTGTTTGCTTGTTTAATAAACACACAGGGTTGTCACTTGCATGTGCAACCAGCCCAATTTAATGCCAAAAATACATGTATCCACAAGTAATATGGGTTATAATTTAAATTAGTTTAAATTTACTAGCTAAAGTGTGATCGTAAACATCGAGCCTTGAGGATTGCAATGAGAATCTGTTTGTGGAAGATCTAATACATACGCTCACATGGCAAAAACTGATTTAGGCATGTAGATGTGGTCAAGCCAACCTGCTGAAGTTCAAACCAAGCATCAGAATGAGGAAAACGTGATTTAAGTGACTGACTGTAAATTGGTTGTATTCCAGAAACTACTGATCTGCTAGGATTTTCATGCATAGCCACCTCGAGGGATTAGAGAGAATAGTCTGAAAAAGAGTGATAAAATACCCAGTGAGAGGCAGTTCTATGCTTCGTTGATGTTCTGTATGCTTCGCCAGAGAACAGAGAAGAATGGTCAGACTGGTTTGAGCTAACAGAAATACAACAGTACCTCATATAATCACTCATTATGTTCATGTCAAACCTTGAAGCAGATGGGTTCCAGCCACAGACGATCACACTAGATGCCACTCCGGTCAGCAACAGAGGCTACAAAACGATTGGGCTCACCAAGATTGGACAAAAGAAGATTGCAAAAACATTGTCTAGACTGATTAGTAGATTTCTGCTGTTACATTCAGATGAAAGGATCAGAATTTGGCATAAAAAACATGAAGGTTCAAACAGTTCACACTGGTGGTGGTGGTGGTGGGAGGGGATTTTTTTGGCACACTACGGCTCCAAGGAAGCATCATTTATACACAAAAGCCAACATGAATATTATTGTTGACCGTGTTCATCTCTTTATGATCATTGTACCTTTTTCAGATGGCTACAATGCAGGACAATGCAGCATATAAGCTCAAATAATCTCAAACTGGTTCTTGAACTGTACACAAATGGTCTCCACAGTCACCAGATCTCAATCCAATAGAGTACCTTTGGGATGTGGTAAAACAAGAAATTATCATCATGGATGTGCAGCTGACAAATCTGCAACTCTGTGATTGTATCATGTCAATATGGACCAAAGTTTCTTAGAAACATCTCTACGCCACCAAGTCTTAGAGCATATCTAAAGGGGTCCAAAACAGTATCATCCAGGTGTACCTGAACCTGATTTTCCAACAAATTGTGCAAATTTGTCAGAAATGTCTGATGATGGCTTCTACATGGTCTACCATTCCCAGTTCTTTATCAGCTGAAACATTTTCATAACCACAAAGATATATCACATGGTTTGTAATTTTCTACACTAATGCTTCCAGACATTAGAAAACAGCATGTGAAAAGTAAACAAAGATACAACGCCATTCCAACTTCACCACCATAAAAAACAAATTGTTAAGCATTTCAAACAGTCTCAAACCCTTTAAAGCAAAATGGTATGAAAGATGAAGAATGTCAAGGTTGCTGCTTGACAAGGAGACAAATGGTTAATCTGTCAGAGTTCACCATAAATGTATTACTCAGAGACTTGAGTTAGGATTAATGGAAATGTCATATGATTTTTAATTACCTCCAAAGACTGAGAGGTCAGTTTCACCTTAAGCACTGAAAATCTGTTAATGGGCAATTTGATGAAAACTCAGCTGTCTAAAATACAGTATGTCATTCTGCCTCTAAAAAAGAAACCCACATAAGACATTCCCTGAAAATACGAACAAGACAAGAACTAATACGCATGTTGGTATTAAGAGTCTGCACAAAAGTTGCCTCCCTCCCTGGAGTAAAGCTATAATGGTTCCCCTAATAAACTTGGCGAAGCAGCATTATGAATGTGTGAGCAGGCTTTATTTGGGGCTCGTGTGTGGAATTGTGAACCAATCAGTATCACATAGACCTGGAAAGGTTCTTGTTAGTGTTGACCTTGTGTAGATGATAATGCCCCTAAACTTGTTAGTGCATTTTAAAAGTGGCCATGATTAAAGCATTACGGATCAATGTGTTCCACATCAGTTTTGTGGTAAGCACAGTTATTTATACTGGCAGTAGGAAAGACATGGAAAAGAAAGCTAGTGGCAGATTGGACATTATTTTCCCTTGAGAACTGCCTTAAATCTTTGTGGCGTAGATTCAACAAGGTACTGGAAACATTTTTAAAGATACTGGTCCCAATTGACATGACAGCATCATACACTTTTTGTCAGCCTCACATCCATGATGCGTATGTCCCGTTCCATTACATCCCACAGACACTCTATAGGATTGAGAGTACAGTGAACGTGAAAAGTGCCATGTTCGGAAAAAAAACAGCTTGAGATGAATGGAGCTTTCTGACATGGCGTGTAGAACACGATACACTGTGCTCATAATGGGATGGACATGGTGAGCAACAAACTCAGGAAGACTGTGGCGTTTAAATTATGCTCGACTGATATTAAGGGGCACAAGGTGTTCCAAGAAAATACCCTCACATCAATATAGCACCGGCAGACCAAACTGTTGATACAAGGCAGGATGGATCCATGCTTTCATGTTGTTTACACCAAATTCTGACTGTACCACCTGAATGTCACAGCAGAAATTGAGACTCACCAGACTAATTTTGATGAGCCCATGAGAACTGTTGGCTCAGCTGACAGGACTGACACTCCTCACAGCCTAGGTACTATGCCCTGTGCTTTGTGATATGATCTGTTAGCTTTGGAAGGAGATGAGTGCAAATAGGACTGTCAGCTGCACAATAAAATTCCATGTTATGAGTTTAAAACTAATCTAGAACAAACTTACGTAACCAACAGTTCGTCTAATGCCACTTGTGGCAGGTGGGAACAAAGAAGCGCTTATGCCGTGTTCCCTTCAGAGTGAATTTCTCTAACCACGTCTCCGTCAACACTACCAAAATGGCAAGCAGCAACGGGGATCACTCATCGCATCTGTCACTGTTATCCCCGAATAAAGGACTCGCTGAAACCTCTAACGAGCAGTTGCAATTAGTCGCTGTTATTAAACATGTTCAACATTTGATATCTGGACTATGTAGGGAATCTCTGACATTTTTCTCCTTCGTCTCCTCGGTGCATGTGTTATGCATAAATAGCACTTGTCAACAGATGTGTAGCTGGCGTGCAGGCCTTTAGCGGATTCACAGGATCGCAACCAGTGTCTGTAGTTCTGGAGGTGTAAATACACAAACACACCAAGGACACCTGTTTCAAGCCCCCATTCGATACACAAAGACAGACTGGAGGTGTTGAAAGTTCCCAAACCCAACCAGCTAGAATTGTGTGCTTTTTTAAAACAATTGCTGTGACATTTGAAGAAAGACAAATGTGTGAGCTAAATAGTTTCTTTTGTTTCACACATGAACGAACACAAATATGAATTTACAGCCCTGAAACAGAAAAAGTTAGGCATGCAGTTGTTGGTAACATTTACCTTTTACTTTTATTCCATTGCAGACAGTATGAACTCAAGATATGTCATGATTTGCCTGGCCAACTTCAGTTCATTTGTTATTTAACATTTCTTCCAAAAGCTATCTAGAATACTAATTCATTTAGTTTTCATCTAGTATTAAGCTGCTTAAATGGCCTTGGCCCACTGTGTTGCGGGTGTAAGACTTAAGCCTTTCCACACCTGCAGATGTAGTTCCAATTGTTTATACTAATGATAACAGTTCGTACAGCAGAGGGATTGTACTGTCCACCAACAAACTAGCAAAAACGATATTAAATTCAAACACGGAAATGTTGAAATTATTTTTAACTGTAACAAGGAAATACTATCAGTGTGTTTTGATTAAAGTGTAAGAAATTAACAATGGAAATTGTCAAGTAATTTACCATGGAATATATGAGAAAATGAATTCCTGGAATTCAAAAAATCAATCTGAAAATCAATTCTGTGGAATTGATGCAACAGAAACTTATGAGAAGTTAACAAACAATAATAATAAGTAAGTAAGTATATAGTAGTAATAAGTAGCTGATTCTGAACAAACTAGTCTTCCAGATGAACATGTTCAAACATATTTGTATTCAATAAAATGTTAACACAACTGTACTGTTTGACCATTTAATTTTTGACATTTTAGGAAAAGTAAGGCTGTTCTGGACATGGTTAACATTAATCTTATTTTTTTTGCGCAGTAATGATTTAAGTTGCATTTGTAAATGAAACTCTATCGTATTGCTTGAGAATACGTTTTGCCCATGTGGTTGTACCAGCTATTGAAGAATGACAGTTTTTGATGCAGTGGCATCTGAAGGATCAGGGCTTATTGACTTTCAGTTTAGGATTGAGCACTTGCATGTTACACACTATACTATACTATACTATACTATATATATATATATATATATATATATAGTATAATAGTTTTCTGACACAATTGTAAACAGATCCTCTGCAAACTTGCTTCTCAAAGACTTAGACTTTTATATTTGCTGCTTTTGTACCAAATCATGATTACAATTACCTGTTGACATCATTTAATTCATCACCTTTTTATCATATTACTACCCCAAAACTGTCTTAATCTAAAATTTTCTTGTAATATAGAAAAAGGCCGTACTGTCTGCAATGAAAAACGTCAAAGTGAATGTAAGGAAACCTTTGTTTGGTTTTTTTTTTTGCATTTCCATACTGTCCCAACTTATTCTAATTTGGGGTTGTTTTTTTTTTATTTCACATATGCACAGAATTCAGAGTTCAAAACTAATTCACACTTAATACACACTTTTTACTGTAGACTGATTTATTTGCAAAGTTGTTCAAAAAGAAAATTTGTGCTCTCGCATTTGCATAACTGTTCAGACTCTTGGCAGCAATTACAGCTTCGAGTTTTCTTTGGCAAGTCTCTACAGATTTTACACACACATTTTACAAGGTGGTTTATCCAATCATCTCAAGCACTGTCAGACTGAATAGGAAGCATCTGTAAACAAGCATCTTCAGGTCTACCCACAGATGCTCTTTGGAGTCTGGTCTGGTCTAGATTGTCTTGTACACAGTCAGGGACCTGTCCTTAGAGCCACTTCAGCTTTTCCTTGGCTGCATGCTTCAGGTCATTGTTGTGCTATAAGGTAGGTTTTTCCCCTAGGCTCGCTCCAAGGTGTAAGATATTTTCAAGGACCTATTTGTATTTGGTTGCATTCATCTGAGAAGCACTCGAATAGCATGGTTTTGCCTCCACCTATCTGTATAAAGAAATCTCTTAATGTCCTGCGTCCTATTTTTCAATGATCCAGGCGTATATAACACACAACAATAAAAATAGAAAAAAAAAAATTTTTTTAGAATGTGTATTGGTTTAACCATGATGTCACAGACAGGTGTACAGGTCCGATCCACATCAGTGGGCCATAATTGGGTGCATGTCTGTTTGAAATTGAACACAGCGATCAATCACACAGTCTTACTTTCTGGCCTTCTGTGACAAAAGCCACCGCTCTGGAAACTACAACAAGCTAAAAATTGGAATAGCAATAGGGAGTTCAATTTCTTAGTGAAAAAACAAGAACTTCTGATTGCATATTTATTACCCGTTCACTAGCGAATGTTTTTATTTGGTGGTGTGAGGATAATGGCTATTTTCTGCTGTTATTAATAGAACAGCACTTTGATGCTGTGCCATGTTCCATGCTATGCTTCGATTAAATGCATAAAAAAGGAACTCATTTCTAAGCCTTGTTACTAGTGATTCGATAATAATTAAAATATCCATCTATCAAGCATTAAATTGAAAAAGCCCCCATGCGGAACCTTGCTAAACTGTAATAAATGCTTCTGTTAGAGAGAGAGAAAAATCAGAAAGAGGGGAACTAAATATATGATGAAACCGCGACTGAGCATCCTCAGCAGGGTTCTGGTTATTCAGACGATTCTCTAAAGTCACAGTGGGTGACCAATTGTGATGGACACCACTGGGAGGGCAGAATATGTAATGAAACATTTTTTGTATGTGTTTACGCAGTGGCAATTTTTTTGTCCTACTCTGGTCACATCTACTCCCCTCTGGAGTGTTTCTGCCTAATAATTACCCGTAATAATGTAAACAAGAACTCATCCAGGCAATCTCACTATCAACACTGGAAAGCAATCTGTCTAAAAAATCACTGGGGATGATACTCATCCGTGCACCTTGCTTCGAGAGCTCTGACTGCAATCAACAGCAACGTCAGCCACAATAACCAAGAGAAGATTGAGTTCTGGGGGCTCGCGTCATAGATTTTTTGATTGCCCTTTCCATCATTAGACGTTCTTTTGTGATTTTCAGTCACACTTGTGCTTTTGAACAAAAAAAAAAAAAGTACTACTTTCAAGTTTTAGTGCTGGGGCTAATATACAAATATTCCCCCAACACCTGTCTCATAATGTCTGTTAATCTTTACAGTTTATATAGGCTAACGTATAGCAACACTACAGTTATTTGTTCATCATTGCGCACCTGGTTGAATTTTTTTTTTACGATTCTGGATTTTAAGTTGAAGGGTCCACTCTTTGTGATACTGTATATTTGTAAATACAGTACTTTCCATTACTGGGGAATTTGGATATAGCCTGTGTCACAAAGCCTACATTTCTTATTTGCACTCCCACACACACCTGCAGAGCAGAGGATCCCAAAGCATAGGAAAGAATATTTTTATCTGTTTTCATAAATAATGATTGAGCCATGGTTGAGACACAGATAAGACACAGTAATTTGTCTATAATATACAGTTCTTTGCAAAAGTCTTAGGCTATTATTAGATAAGATGCACCATTTTGGGGAAGAATTATTCCCCAGTCTCTTTACTAGAATAATACCTGTAAAAATACTGTACATGTATGCAGTATTAAAAACAGAAACTGGAAACAAATCAGATTTAACATCTTCTATAGGCTACAGCAGCAAGTATTTAGTGTAATCAGCAGCATCTGGTAGCTTCATTGGGCTCTCAAGTTGACCCTTCTACAGTATGGTCTTTTGGAAGGGTAGCAGCCAAAGAAACCCCTCTAAGATATACTAAAGCTTAAACAGATTGGAATGAACATCACTTATAAAGAGTATTATGAACTGACTAATCCAAGTTAAAATATGTGGCTCAAATTGTCGCTTTATATAAGCATTATATCGTTGCTAAATCAGCAAATGGAATGGTGGCCTTGTGCACAGTACTGTATGTTAAAGTTTTACTGGCTTGGGTCAGCGGGACATAAAGGCTAATGCTGTGCTCACACAGTTTCAGAAGTAAAATCTAATGAGCAAAATTGCATTTATATTGCACAGCAAACTTCTTATTTACTGAATATGAACAATAGTGCTATTGCTTAGGCTGAAGTGACTGTAAAGGGTGGAGCTTTTTATACTGAAGCCAAATTTTAGGACATAATGGAGGAAATACTGAGCAAGTAGCAATTTGTCAAGCTGAAATTACGTTGAACTCGTTCCTATCCCTGCTTCTCTGCAGATGCATAAGTAAAATGTTTTTGTGCTGGTATCTTGGCTGGTTTTAGCCTGTTGTTGACAGCTGACTTTCAAAGTCTGTCATAATCTTTAAGTTTAGTTAGCTTTCAGATGGTGAAACAAGTTTGCATCAAGCTGTCTTTAATACCAACTGATTTCTGACATAGTTTTCAGATTGTCATGTAGCAATGAAGTCTAATGATGTAAACTGCAAGACTGGCGGTGAATATTTCAACTATTAAGGTGTTCAAATTTAAAGTGTTCTTTTAGCAAAGCTCACACATCTGAAAAGCGAGAATTAAGATATCGTTGATGATATATGCCACCTAAGTTACAGATGCATGCAAACTGCAAATATCTCATGTGAGCGTGGCATAAGAAAGATTTATAGAGAATAAAAGAATACTGTGCATTAAAGTCAGAATAATTCTCTCGGTTTAGGTTTAGCAGTTATGATTGACAGAACTGTGGTGGCTTAGTGTTTAAGGTACTAAGAACCAGTGAGTACAAGGTTAAAATTCAACCTCTGTCAGGTTTCCACTGTTGGGTTCCTGAAAAAGTCCCTTAACTCACAATTGCATTAACTTTAAGACTGTACACATTGTTAGTCGCTCTGGATAAGGGTGCCTGTGAAATGATTAAGCATTCTTAACATGTAAATGTTTGGTGTAAATCTGAATCTCAAAAGTAACATCTTTCCAAATGATGAAATCCCATACGTTTCTTTCAACATTTCGGTATCTAAGACATTCCTGACACAATTGGAAATCAGTCTTTAGTTTCTATTTCTGCCACGGCGTTTTGACATACAAAACAAAATGCTTCTATATTTGTAGAATCCGACACACACCCTTATTAAAGTTTAATTAATACAATCTCATTGTAGAATTCTCCCTAGATGACACTGGAACTGACATGTGTTTAATCAAATATCTTCTCTGACAAGCTCTCATCAGTTCTAGAAAAGCTCTGTTATCCTTGCATACACCACCAAGGAATACTCACTATTGAAATTCGCAAGATGATCCACGAGTTCCTCGCTCAAAATCTCAGCGGGATTGCTTTTCTCAGACTAAATTTAGTTCAATTAAAGGTTGGGGTTTTCTTCATGTTTTCCATTTGAGATTAAGTTAATTTATCAAAAGGTGGATGTCTTACTACTCATCTTTATTTCGTCCAGTAAAGATGAGTTAAAAAGAGTAGTAAGAAATACAGCTTTTGATATCATGGAAAAGAATGTAATTGATATTTTTGTTTGTCATTTAGCAAAAATGTTCCTTGATATCAGAAGCCTTGATTGGTCAGTCGATAAAATAAAGAACACCTACATTTGTAGTGTTTATTTCATATCAAGTCAACACAAGTTAATCAAACTTCAATAGCAGATTGTGTTCATTTTGATTGAATAAATACTGCTAATTAGTATTTTTTATCAAGGGCGAACAGATTACTGATTCATTATTAACATATCGCTGCCATTAAAGACACTAGTAAGTCTACAAAGGAAAATATATTTATATTTGCTTCCAATTCATTATTTTATTTTCAGTTTGACCTTGCAACCCTGAATTGCATTATGTGAATTTAAAATTGTTATGGAAAGGAATGAATATAAATTGTTTGCCATTTGACCTTGTCAAAATGAGCACAAATACAAATTAAAATGATGTCTCTTGTTTTAATAGTTATTTTAAGGTATGTATCATTTTAAACAGGTTCTGTTAATCATGGCAAAGTTTGATTTTGGATATACAACTGCATATTCTGAGAATGCATAGATGTCTGGGAATAGCTGCTGCTTCTATTGCCACTCGAATAGCAAAGTAGTTTCTAACTTTTTATTAAAGAAATGACAATTTGATACTCTATTGCAGAACAAAAATGCACTTTCAATACATTATTAAAAAAATTGCAAAACATTTTTAACACTTTATTACGAAATAAGCTTTGTTTAAATGATTTTACCCAACTGTAGGTTAGGGCTATTATTTAACCCCAGCTGGCCAGGCGAGAAGGCCATTGCTCCCTCAAATCGATGCCAATTTAAAGTGAACAAACGACCTAACACTTATTTGGACTGTGAAAGGAAACAGAAGTACCCAGAGAAAACCATTGCAGACACAGGGAAGACATGCAGACTCCACATGGAAAGGACCCAGGCCACTCCACCCTGGGATTGAACCCTGGACCTTTTTGCTGTGAAGCAACAGTGCTACTCCTTGAGTTATAAACTATGTTCTAAATTAAATCTTAATAAACTATATTATTATAAATAGGTATTCTCCAATCACATTTTATGCTGCTGATTCCGATACTGCAGTCAGCCTTGAAAACTAACTATACTCCTTGTTTATAAGTATTTGTTCTTTAAATGACATATTAAATTTGTTGCGTTGAAGCATTTTAATGTGCTTACACCACAAACAATTTTTTTGTTGCATGTTTTGCTGGATGCAATATGTAATCACTCTTGCAAAAAGTGTAAAAGTTCCACACTTCGGACATGTTTGTTTATGATTTGCCGCCACGCACATGTGCAGTATAAAGTAAAGGGGCGGGGCACACAACACTGCACATACAGGTGATCGGCAAAAAAAACATTGATCGTCATACGTTGATTACATGCTTTGTTATGGAAATTGGCCGCTAATGATCGGTGGCCGATCAATCGAAAAATCACAAATTATAAGTGAACTATATTTACCTAAATTTACTGATTATGGATTTGTTGAAATGTAACCCCATTGTATTAGGGAGCACCTGTACAGTAAACCCCCATTAATGCATATAACACCCCAAAGATCTGGAATAAATTAATTAAATATTGCTCAGTTTTCAGTAATCAATGAGTCTTCTGGAATGAATTAACGATTCTTTAGACTGGTCTAGTCTTGAAGAACCACAGTATTTGTTAACTGGGTAAGTTCATTTCAAAATGGATACACATTCGAAATGCCATTTGCATTTGGTTGCATCTTTTTTGGTTACTGTAACTAAAAAAACTAAAAAATTTGTTTGTGGACAGCAGAAAGTTTATTGAGGAATGTAATCTACGTACAATTGTTTTCATTACACCCCACACAGGTGCTTCCTCAGTCCCTAAGACCTCGCAGGAACCTTTGCAAATGTCATTTTGCATACAATGAAACATTTCAATGTCAAACTTAAATCCTGAGTACTACACGCAGTCTAACCAAAATGTCAGGCAATGTAAACAGGAATTCTGTCCTAATTTTACTAACCTAAAAACAACAAAGATTCACATTAACTGCTGTTTCTTCTTATACATACACCAAGGCCCAAATCAAAGGTAATTGGCTTACTGACGCCCTTGTTCTGAATCAGATAAATGGCTAAGACCAATTTTTGTTGTGTTTTGACCTTTTCAAGTCCTCAGTCTAATTAATCTTTCACTTGTGTCTGGATGTCTTTATCTAGGCCAAAGTAAACTAACTGGTGAGAAAGGGCTTGGAAAGAAAAATGCCAACCTACGATATGTGCCTACGCAGACAGAACCAACATTGTTTACAACCAGTGAAACCATCTTATGGGGGGAATTATTACCAGAAAGGACGTTAAAAAAAGAATACAGATTGGCATAAGAGAGAAAGTGTGTTAGAACACGAATGTGCAGTTATTAGACTGGAGGAAGTCTGGCTGTGACCCTGTCATTTTATTTGTCTTTTATAGCCATGAGCTGCCCATAAACACTAATAGTGAGTGGAAGTGTTCATCCATTCTGTAATTAATTTGGTTCAATTTGCACAATAATTTATGAGTAAAAAAGACTGAAATGGCTGAAGAAACTGTTTGTGCACATTCTATTAAGCACACAAATGTGCATTAATTAATCACTCATAACTGTTGTAACAAATATTCTTAAGTACTTAGCAGAACGATGAAGCGAATGATGTTTTGGACAGTCGTTTAAAACAAGCAATGAACTCAAGCATTATAAACATAATAAAATGTAAAGTAAAATTGCTATCGCAGCCACACGATGGCTGCAATGGAGCCCATATGTCCTAATGCCCATGTAAAATCATTATACCCTGTGCGAATATTTACCCTTTATCACATTACATTATCTCATATTAAATGGAATCATCTACTTTTTTTACACAATGTAAGCCTAAATATTATGTGAAAATAGTTAATCAAATATATTAGTCATATTAATAGTTATAAATTAGTTATAAATAGTTATAAATTAATAGTTGGACCAATTATATAAAGACAAATGTGTATGTGTGTGAATGTCAGTTTCAGAGCACTGCCTCAAAGCAGCCATATAATTTTCTAAACCATCTAAACCCAAAGCCCAAACTGAGCAAACCTAGGGCGACAATGGCAAGGAAAACGTCAAGAAACGTATAAAATGTAAAAAAAACCCTAACCATTATCTTATTATTTATTAAAGATAAGACATATTGGGAGGACCCAAGTGTAGCATATACGGTAGTAAAATCTATATTTATTAATAACGTAGAGCTGATATATATACACAGACTAGTCTTAGAAGATTACATTTGACTCTAGGAGAGAGGAGACGGAAACTGGAGATGGATTGTAAATAAAAAGGTACCATGTATTGAGACAACACGAGACTAACAACATTAAACATTTAGAATTATTGAATAAATTAATTAAATGGCCATTCAGAATAGAAAATCAGTTCACTAGACAAAACAAAATCCAACGTATAATTGCAAATGAATAATGGTTTAAATGTCCAACATATGGCTGTGGCGTGAACCCACATGGCAAAAAGTCCTGCCTTTGCACAGCTCAGAATGGGCTAAACAGTTCATACGAGCCCCAAAATCCAAGAGAAGGGTTTGTGAAGAAAGTGTGTGTGTTTGTGTGTTGAGGCTGTAGAACGGAGTGCAAAGTGCGTAAGGGGACAGGTTGGCTGCAAGAGCCTCCTACCACCCCATGGAGGTAGGTGCAAGTTGGTTGAGCTCAGAGGCTAATTCAAGTTTAGTCAGGTTTCTTTTGGCTCGCCATCAGGG
>JAVSBV010177181.1:0-13446 GCA_033117975.1 Parotocinclus spilosoma | reverse complement strand
CTTGGTCCTCCCAAGGTTTCTTCCTACCACTTTCAGGGAGTTTTTCCTTGCCACTGTCACCCTAGGCTTGCTCAATTTGGGATTGGCCTTTTAAGATAATGTAATGCTGTAAAGCTGCTTTGAGACGATGCTCCGTTGTAAAAAAGCGCTATAGAAATAAAATTGAATTGAATTGAATTGAACTCAATGACCTCAGGATGCTAAAACCTTTTCGGGACAGGGGCTCTTAGATAAAAAGTGTAACCATGTAAAGGGTACGCAACGCAACCAAACATTTTAAGCATGTTTAACCTGATCAGTCTGCACGCTGGATTCAACTTTGTACTTCGGTTATCCAAGAGTACAGTTTCATTGATCACCTTTAGACCAGTTGTTTAGTGACCATGACTTTCATAAGTAGGATTTGCGTTTCAAATAGCGTTGGCACAATGTCAAAGGTTTTAACTCGAAGGGAGCACATCCAAGTCCTTCCCAAAGTTCAAATACCGTAGCATTACTCGTGGCATGATGAACACCTCATAAACGTAATCGGTAGTTTGGCAGGTGAACAGCCTAATATTACGTCTAATCCGTAAAGCCCAATCTGCCCGGTGTGTTGCACCCTGTTGAATGCAGCGGGATTTGAAAATGGGATGAAAATGAATCCACCGCTATTTAACTCGGCTCATTCCTGGGCATTTGTGAAAGGGGATCCATCCAGAGGACAGATATGTACGAGGCATCCGTCAACAACTCCTTCAAGCTCTCTCTGACACAGGCTGGCACCGTTTTAGACAGAGATGGAATAAATGCGCTGCCTGTCTTTCCTCACTTTCGGCGGCGGTTACTGACATTCATCCCTGGGCCGCATGTCGTGCGATCCTTCCTGGATGCTAAGAACGGATGGTGTAATTGTGTTTAGAATGCTCTGCATGTGCATATGTGGAGGCAGGTCACACCTATGTACCAAACAACGACGTGGATACTGTTAAATTGTCTCAGAGGAGAGCATGCAGTGACCGGTGCCATTCTTCCAATGCTTGCTGTATAACTGAAATAGAGTCCTGTTAATCCCTTCATAGCTACGTGCAGTTTGGTCACGGTGCCTGGTCGTACAGTGGAGGACGTCCGCCTTCTATATTTGAGCACACACTCTCGGATACACTGTACATGAAAAACAACACACCAAAAAACAAAGCAAGGAATAGAAGGCCTCTGTAGTGTGAGACTTTATAGACAAAGATACATTTACAAATAAATGCACGAACACGGAACGAAAAATATCCTGAAAAACATAAATGGCGAGAAATTGTCAGTACAGAAAATAGTAGTGTAATTGTGGGTCTCTATTTTCAAATTAGAACATCAGAAAGAGAAACAATAATAATTGGGGGGGGGGGGTGTATTGCTGTCAGTAAACAAACAAACTTTTCAAAACGAAGTAAATAATAATAGTAATATTAATATCAGTGACAGTAATACTAATAATATAACAATAAAGAGAAACAAAAATAGAAGGGTGAGGTACTCGGTCTGTTGATAAAGAGGAAAAAGATGCAATATGTCAAAGAAAAGGGCATCATTTTGTCATAAAAGCGGGCAATGCGGAAGTCGCCAGAGTTTTTCCATGTTCATTGACTGTAACACGTCTGTAAGCCAAACTGAAATGATATGGGGTTTGGAAGTGTCTCGCCATTAGTAGAGTAAAAACCAACACCAGAAACTGCATGACAGACAAACGAGGGAGATTTAGGAAACTCATCCTGAGTTTCCAAACCCAAGGGCTGAGCGCAAGAGAAATCTGCTGCAAACCGTAGTTCCTACGGATCTGGGTTCAAATCCTGGTCAAGGCTTGAGCGGGAAGGTCAGGTCATTTGTTTACAGAACCCTGTGACAAACGTGTCTTGTCCAGGATGTAGCTTAGAGTTAAAGTTTGAATGTAGATTTTTTTTTTTTTTCCCCATTCCCACTTTCTTCAGGCTTTTACAGCGCATATATCATACCCCTAGCGTTCTATACCTTCTCCGCTCACAACCCTCTGCCCTCTTCAGTATCTGCCTTCAGTAAGAAACCCAAAAGTCAGGAGGTCGAGCTTGGCGCCACTGTGTTGTTCGAAGCGCAGACCGAGAAAGCCGGAGCTAAAGTACGCTGGCAGCGGGAGACCAAAGACATCGCAGCCAACAACAAATACACAATATCAGCAGAAGGCAACAAGCACTTCCTCACCATCAACAACGTGCTACCAGAAGATGCCGCTGCGTACGCCGTCATAGCAGGGGGCTCGAAGGTCAAATTTGATCTCAAAATCAAAGAAGCGGAAGGTGGGTCATTTTCGGGATGTCTCCGGGTCCTGACCACGGCTCTGTCACCTTTGCACCGTCACGGGACACTTCTGATTTTTGACAGATCACAGGGCACTCTGATAACACTGGCACTCTCTGTGTGGTATCACCGCCGTGCTTAAATAAGAACCACTCGACGCATGATTTCTACCTGCTGCAAGATTATTTCAAACCAAGGCAAGAAGTCTTTATGTAATGCTTTTTAGTAAAGCTGAATAAAAAGAGCTCAGTGCAAACAGGAACGACCTTCAGCTCTGAATCTGAACACGGCTTCACTAAGAGGCACTTGACAGCATGAGATAGCACACGCGTGGAAAAACTTGCAGTACTCGGAAGCCTGAGCTTTATTTAACGCTCATATCGAGTCTAGATTTCAGCCCACTGAGTAGAGTTTGAATGTTAGAGGTTTGGAGTATGTAGGAGTATTTAAGACGACTTCTGTAGGGCGTAGTATTTGTTTTTGTATGATTAAGCTCAGAGCATGATGTGGAATTCCTTCTAATGTTCCTCAGGCAAAGCAGGGAAGAAAGCCGCTCCAGCAGCGGAAAAAACCTCAACTGAAGCACCACCACCTGCTGATGCTCCATCAGATGCCCCTGCAGATGCCACTTCTCCACCTGCGCCAGCTCCAGGTCAAACTTCAGAGACCAACGGTCATGCCCCAGACACCGGAGAACATGATGGTAAATGACTTTTACTGCCTTATGTTTTACTAAAATTGTGATTGCATTATTACTGGCACTAACTAGTTAATGCTTTCTCTTCCAGAAACGCAGCCACCTGACACAAGGCAGGATCTGACTGGGCTCTTTACAGAGAAGCCCCAGAGTGGGGAGGTGACTGTTGGTGAGTTATGAAATTGGAAATTAAGATTCTTTCATTGAAAATGTAGAGTACAACAAAATTGAGTAGCAATTCTGCTTAATTTGCAGTGTATATATAAAACAATAATTAGATTATGTGAAAAGGATGCAAATAAAACTGTATATGTGCAAATAGCAGCAACGCAAGTTGGTTATATACACTTGGGATATATAATCAACATGTCTTCTTCAGAGAAAGCAGTTTCATTTGACATTTCATCAAGGATGACTTTAGAGGTTTATCAAAAAGGGAATGCATGACCATGAGCTTTATAAACACTTTTTGTTTTCTGTTTTGGGCCTGGATGTGTTCATGTTGCTTTAAGAAATCGCTTCTTTGTCAGCATTTGAGCATTTAAAAAAACATTTATAGTCACATACTCATTGGACATCATGACCAACATAAGGTCTAATCGATCTTAAAATAAAAGATCTTTATTTTACAGAAATTCAAGGAGTAGTTCTAGTTTCCACATTCAGATGCACAGGTGTTGGACAATGAAACTGAAACACCTGCCATTTTGGTGTGGGAGGTTTCATGAATAAAATGGACCAGCCTGGTGGACAATCTTCATTAATTTCACATTGCACCAGTAAGAGCAGAGTACCAGAGTTCAAAAGAGGACAAGTTGTTGGTGCACGTCTTGCTGGCACATCTGTGACCAAGAGCAAGTCGTTGTGATGTATCAAGAGCCACGCTATCCAGGGTAATGTCAGCATACCACCAAGAACGACCAACCACATCCAACAGGGTTAACTGTGGACGCAAGAGGAAGCTGTCTGAATGAAACGCCCGAACATCTCTGTTTCATTGTCTACCCCCTGTAGGTCCGGCTTATGTTCAGGTGGATGGCCATGACTCAACAGGTGGAGCCTCAGTCTCTATGGAATTATAAGATTCAGAATGTAGGAACGGATCTATGCATTATTTATTTATTAGTATAGTTAAATAAAACATTTAAACATCTGGAAAGATTGTGATCCAGTACCTGTTCCAGCCCAACACACTAAAACGTTCCTCTGCTTCAGTTCCACCCAAGCTGTTCTTCTATCATCAACTGTAGCCCCACCGTACTCTCTGTCTGTCCCTCCTCCGGTCAACTGGGGATGCCATGCACACCAGGACAATATTTAGTTTCATTATTAACTTATATGATATATTTTTTCTATTCTCTATTTTATTACACTCTTTATAACATATTTTTTTATTATTTTAACTTTTATTTTAATTATAATATTATTTAAATATGTTCTATCTGTTACTGTTTATATAGTTCCTGTTCATTTAAGCTATTACATTTAATTTATTAATTAGATAAACTAGTTAAATTCTTACATACATCATCCCAAGCAGATTTGATTCATTTTTGGGTCTTGATCCTCTCAATTTTTCGTCCCTATTTCCACGGTCAGCCTAAGATTGTTCTGCTTGGAATTGGCCCAATAGTTTAGAAGATAATGTAAAATTGTAAAGCTGCTTTCAAACTATGCTTCATTGTAAAATGTGCTATAGACTTGACTTGACAAAATTGCATCTGTGCTGCGATAAGAACTTGGTTATGGTAATCAGGGCACTGGACCCCAGTCATACTATAACATTTCTATCCTTTAGGTGGAAACATTACATTTGTGGCAAAGGTGTGTGGGGCATCCCTGCTGAAAAAGCCTTCAGTCAAATGGTTCAAAGGGAAGTGGATGGACCTGGCCAGCAAGTCAGGAAAGCACCTGCAGCTCAAAGAGCTCTATGATCGTAACACCAAGGTGTGTGATTGTAGGGTCCCAGTTAGTAGTGAATATCACAATCAGGAGTTACACTGTAAATGTAAACAGATTTGTTGTGATCGCGTGGTAAGTCCGTTGTTGATTTAGAGATACTGAGTAATGAACTTGCACCTGTTTACTTAATGCAAGCACCTGGCTGTAATCGATATTTGTGTGGTTTTGCAGATATACACCTTTGAGATGCACATCATTGCAGCCAAAGCGAACTACGCCGGAGGGTATCGGTGTGAAGTATCATCCAGAGACAAATTTGACAGCTGTAATTTTGACCTGACTGTGCACGGTGAGCGTCGGAAAAGCTCTTACAGATTGCATGGGGGTTATGATAAGAAACCAGTGCTCAAAGTAACAATTCAAAGTATGATCCTATAGCCATTCCAAAAGCCACAAAATTATAATCTACCATTTATTTTGTTTGTTTTTTTGTTTATATTGTTTGCTTAACATCACTGTCATCATCAGCAACACACACAAGTTTATATCTATAACCAAGGTTACATCAAGACCAGTCATATATCCTGTGTATACCAATTTAGAGTAACCAATTAACCTAACACGCATGTCTTTGGACTGTGGGAGGAAGCCGGAGTACCCGGAGTAAACCCACGCAGACACGGGGAGAAAATCTACAGAAAAGACCCAACCTGTTCCAACTTGGGATCGAACCCAGGACCTTCTTGTTGAGGGGCGGAAACGCTGTATACGAATTAGAAGAATATAAGGATAAGAATTGAAATGTTATATAATTACAAGCCATATTCAGCGCGTAAACAAAGCCATAAAGAACCTCTAAAACTGAAAAAACTAAACCAATGATCTGGAGCTAATTGCTATGTTTCTGTTTCCTTTCCAGAGGTTCAGGTGACAGAGGGGCTTGATATTCGTGCAGCGTTCAGACGCTCGTGAGTATTCCTTATTGACTTTGGTACAAACCCACCATAGTCAGTAATTAGATCATGTTTATATAAAACCAAAATGAGGAAACAGACAGTCATGTTTAACCATCTCATTACCTGAACATACTGATCACTCAGGAGCGTTTCTGTGGGCAGTAAGAAGATGGCAGGATCTGGCAGGTAGCTAACTGGCTTTTGTTGCGATGGCACAGGTCTCATGCGAGGCCAAAAACGAGGGGTCGTTTCTGAACTCTGACCAGTGCCCTCTTGTCATGACCTTTTTTTGCCGTCGACTCTTTCTCTGCCGCCGTCACTTTCATCTCACTGTATTAAAAAAAACCAGGTTTGGCTCACGTCACCGAGTACGTTCCAGTGCCAGTCACACTTTTGTTTTAAATTAATCTCGAGACTTTTCTCTCTCTTCCTCTCTTGCGCTGTCTCACCCATCATATTTACCATCTTTCATCTCTGCCTCTCTGATGCTGACAGCGATTCAGCCCTTCTGCTTACGGATTAGTGCCTGAACGTGGCTTCCCTGCATCGCCAGCGCACTCCCAGTGACTGTCATAGCAATCCTGGAAAAGCCACAAGCACATTCCATTTCCCTTTGCAGAAGGCTGACCCGTTGTGCATATCGGTGGAATCGGTTGCATTAGCATGCCATTTGACTCTCGCTGTCTTATTATCCTTGATAATACAGCGCTCAGAGACAGGCACGCTCTTTATGGGAGCGGATGCATGTGTCGAAAAGTGGCCAGCAGTCCTCTTAATGCTTTTAGACACACATTATCTTTTCAAATCCCAACAGCCCATGAGATCAGAGATTAGTGCGAGCTGCCAGGCAATAACTCACCAGTCATGCCTAGGCTCTTCCCTAAAGCTGAAGGGCATCTGATAAATGCCATTGTGCTCCACTTATTATAGAGGTCAGAGCCCTGATTACTGATATCCATCAACACCGTCAAGTTCTCCCAGAAAGAAATGTATAGGGTTTCTTCTAAAGTGAAATGATCGTTCAGACTGGGTCACAAGGACAGGATCATTTGGATTACCAAATGTGCTTCCATGCATCAGAAAAAGAAGTGTCTCTATTGTTTGGTTAGCATGCTTTATGTTTCTTGTGTATGCTCTGTAAATTGTACAGTAATGCCAATATGTCTTGTCGGAACACTCCAGTAGTTTTTCGATCCAACCCCCGTTCAGTAATGAAGTTCTTACAAAGCTCTTACCTAGGTTCGTTTTCAGGCCAATCAATGGAAATTATTTATTTCGGTTGCGCACACTTTTAAGACATTTAAAAACAACAACATCCCCATTCCTATTTTGGCCCCCGCTGTTCAGGGTCACAAGTTTGGGTCAGAGGCTAGCCCAGAATTCACTGGGTGCAACTGGAAGTGCTACAAGGATGAGATTTAAAGAATCTGATTTATGAAAGCTTTTTTTTAAAAAAACTTAAAAACTTGTGAAGTTTCTTAAAAAACAAACAATAAGAATTTCCCTTGAATTAAGTTCTTAAACGTTATCTTAAAAATTCTTTGTTACGTTTAACAGCTTATTGTATACGACACTAGACACATTTTAAATTTGTGTTTAGCGTTGCTTTCATTTTATTTAATCTGCACAGAGGGAAAACATCAAACCAAGCATTCAAAAAATGTGCCAAACAAGAAATGGTGGTGATGGCGGTAGAGGAAATAAAATCTCATTTAAAAAAATCTTATAAAAATAAAATCTCCTTGGAAAATAATATTGGCCTTATTGTTTTTTCGGACTCTGAAGAAACAGTGGTATGACAAGGTAAGCACAGAAATAAGATCATTCTTAAGAAGCTGTTTGAAGGATAGCCATTATTTATAATTTGCTTTTCAAGAATAACGTTAAGAAGATCACTGGGACCAGATTTACAAAAGCTTTCTTAAGAAAAAGAAAGGTTCAAAGAAAGCTCAAATATTGAATAATTATTATCAAATATTATTTATTATGTATTGTTTACATTCGACAAACGTCCGTCAAAAATACAGATTAATGCAGACATGGCAAATTAAGCTTTGCCATGTCCTTTCCTTATGTAGACGACGTTTGTATTTTAAGAATGATTGTCACCTTAAAGGCTTTTAAAATTTTGAATTAAAACTATATCTGCATTATTTTATTTCCAAAGACTAATATGCTTAAAGGGGAAGCACAGTGGTTCGGTGGGTAGAACCGCTGCCTCACAGGAAGAAAGTCCTGGGTTCAATGCCAGGGTGGAGCGGTCTGAGTCCTTTCTGTGTGGAGTCTGCATGTCCTCCCCGTGTCTGCATGGGTTTACTCTGGGTACTTCGGTTTCCTCCCACAGTCCAAAGACATGCGTGTTAGGTTAATTGGTCTCTCTAAAAGTGGCTTTTAGTGTGTGTGTGTGTGTGTGTGTGTGTGTGTGTGTGTGTGTGTGTGCGCCCTACGATGGATTGGCGCCCCGTCTAGAGTTGTTCCTGCCCTTGTGCCCAGAGTTGCCGGGTGGGCACTGGCTGGCCTGCCACCCTATGTGAATTAAGTGGAAGATGATGAATAATCAGTTTAAAGTTTAAATCGTCAATGCTTACCTTGTCCACTCTTACTCTAAGACACAAGGTAAGATAAGATAAGATAAGGAACATTTCAGAACATAACATTTTCACTTAACAATATCACTTGTTCTTAAGAAGCGAGTTAAGAAGAAAGAGTAAAAGTTATTTGAAGAACAGCGGTGTTTCCTAACGTTTTGAGTACAACATTAATAACTACCTCTAGCCATTGAAAATGCTCCCCCTCTTCTTCAGCATTTCTTTAATGATGGTAAACGGACCTTGTGTATGCCCTAGTCACTACGTTTAGATTTTATTTCACAGCATTAGGTCAGCTGGCGTTTCTAAATTGTCCCAGCGTGAGTGAGTGGTTGTACCTGCTCATATGCTCTAAATTCATTCGGGTAGAAAACTTCTGGCGTATTCCTTTAAGCCTGTTTTATGTCATGTCTGTACCGATGTGCTCACGGTGTGTTTGCAACTGATGGCCTCTGATTGCAGTAGCACAGATGCAGGTGATGCAGGAGAGCTGGACTTCAGTGGTTTACTTAAAAAGAGGTGAGTCTCCAAACACTGATTTTATGATTACTGGTAACATTTTTTTTTTCAGCTTGTCCCAAAAAGGCAGGTATATCCAGGACGAGCCTGTTAGGTTTACCTTCTAAGTTCTGTAAGTGGTGTACAGTATAGTCATCTATTCCTATTTCTGCATGAATCTCCATCGAATAACATTCATCTCGTCGCCCTAATAAACCATGAAAATGTTCATGACGGAACCGAATTCCCAATTCAAATTCATTTGAATTATCTGGAATTAAATGAGTGTGACCGTGTGATTGTGCGTTGCCATTTCTGTCTGTACAATTCTCAACTTTATTCATAAAGTTGCAGTCACGGGGGACTAATGTAACGTTCTTCGTCTCGTTTTCTGTGCTTGTTCCTCTCATCTTGTGTCTGGCCTCCGATTCTAGAGAGTAAGTGTCTGGACCTACTCTGGAATGCGAGTCTGCTTTGCCATGCGCATGAATCTCACTGCCTAACCTTAGCTGCGGCCTGAATTCACTTAAACACATTTAGCTGCAAATACCCAATACTCTTTATGCATAGGTTGCACCAAAGTCTGGTTGCGTTTGGTCACGATGGTTGGGTTGGGCATCGTACCGGCACTGGCTGTGCCTGAGGGTGGGCCAAAACGTGGACAAACTAACCACGATCATGACAAGAATGATAACACAAATGTGTTCTGTATGTAAGGCCAGACTTTTTTGGTACATCAACATTTTTTTGGTATTTCTCGGATCCACCGCAGCACCAATGGTTGAAATAAAAAATAAAAAGATTTATGAAAATATTTTTATTTCTTCCTCCTTCCTTGTATTGATTCCACATCCTCGAGGAATTTGAAAAGTGCTAAAAAATAAGGATTTTAATTTTTTTTTTCCTCCCGTCTCAGTAGATCCTTAAGTAGGGACATCCGAGGAACAAGCAATTTTAAAAAGTCTGGCCTAATTAGTAACTTTTAAAATCCTATCAAACACGTTTTAAAACCCTTATTCCTTGTTGACCTTCACATTCAGGCTAATGATCACGTTTTATCAAGTGCGCTTAAAGTGAAGCAGGATGTATTCACATCAACCTGAGGGTTGGGATGCCTGGACACACTTATGCCTATGCCCTGTGTTTTCTGGCCACTTAAATCACTTTTTAAAATCTTATTAAACACACCTTCAAACCCTTATTCATCATAGACCTTCACTTAAATGTCTTTATCTCACATGAACACTTGGTGACGGAACAAACCGTACACAGAGTTTGGTTTGCACTGGATGACAGATTATCAATCTAATCCCACCGTTTTATCTCATTTCACCTCTAAAACACATTTTCAGAAAAGCAATATGATCCAGATCTAGAATATTAATATTTGTAAATGAACAAAAGGGATTTTTGCAGAACGTTACACTACTCTAGACTTGTGCTTCGCTCCGTTGCTGGGCCGCTGAATTGTGTGCACTAATATGTTGTTTGTCTTGTCATGCCTTGGGTTCTGCTTCTGCTTCCGAATAAGCGCAGCAGTTTCATAAAAGGTGGTCAACGGTAAGAATTCGATTACATCCCTGTACTTTTTTGTCCTTCTGCTTCTGCTGTTTGCTTTTAATGGCGGTTCTAACCGTGGTCCTGATTTTGCAGTTTTCAGCTAAAATATGTTCGTTGAGTATTAAAATGTATAGAGCAGTGGTTCCCAATCTTTTTTTCTTTCAATCCCCCCTATGAGTATCTAAGAAAAGCTGTGACCTCCCCAGCCCACGCACACACAAACTAAAATAATGTCTATATACTGAAGGAATATCTTGGCAAAATATCTTGGTAAAAAAGAAGGAGGCTGGTGTTTGTTCTCTGTATTTATTTGAGTGTTGTACAAACTCCTCAATAAAACTTAGATTTGATCATTTTTATAATAAAAATATATATATTTAAGTATTGTTACGGACGCATTTTTACGCATGTTATTTTAGCTTTATCTAACTTTAGAGCAGACAAAGCCTTGCACACACCCACCGATGTTTTGGGCGCCAGGTCGGGAACCAAAATTCCTGTCGCTTGCCTCTCAAAATGAAAGCAGAGATAGACCGACCCTGTGAATCAGGCCCCAATAACAGTACTGTTCCATTCTGCAGCATGGTCCAGGTAAGCACGGAACCCGATGTGGACGTGTGGGAGATCCTAAGCAAAGCTCCACCATCAGAGTTCGAGAAGATCGCCTTCCAGTATGGCATCACAGACCTCAGGGGCATGCTCAAGAGACTCAAGAAGATGAAAAAGGAGGAGAAAAAGAGTGCAGGTTTGTATACATGTACATCCTGACCAGGAACCTGATGTTGCGTTAACTTTAAACACACACAAGTCTTGTTTTGCTGCATCAGAACGTTTCTCCGGGTCTAATGCAGGGCAGCAAAGACATCTCTACTGTATGTACACTGCTCACAATAATTAGAGGCTAATTCATTATGGGATATTTTATTTGAAAGCTTTCTTAAATTTTTGTGAGCAGAATATATAGGCTGAACTTAAACCACATTGGGACTGTGGTGGCCTAGTGGTTACGGTACTGGACTGTGGACTAGAAGGTCCAGGGTTCAAATCCCACCTCTGCCAAGCTGCCACAGTTGGGTTCCTGAGCAAGGTCCTTAATCCACAATTGCTTGGATTGTAAGACTGTATGAATTGTAAGTCGCTCTGGATAAGGGCGTCTGCTAAATAATGTAAAGGTAAAGGTAATTCCCCTGGTGTTCATGCTTTAGGTCATGTAATGTACCTAGGCCTGTTCCACACTTTTTTTTTTTTTTATTTTCTTTCCTTTGTTCCTCCACATTTTATTTTCAATCGATTTAAACCAGCATTCCTCAAGAAGTTGGACCCGGCCTACCAGGTTGAAAAGGGACAAAAGATTAAGATGCAGGTTGAAGTGGCTGATCCTGATGCAGAGGTGAAATGGCTGAAAAATGGCCAGGAGATCCAGGTATCAGGAAGGTAGGCAAGACTCTCTGCACTCCGCTCTGCATATTTACAAGCAATGCATTCATTAATATTGGATTTGTTTTCCCTATGTATTTTCGACCTTCTACAAATGATCCCACGTTCATGAATGCATGGGTTCCTCTACAGTCCAAACCTGCAGCAAGTAAGTGGCTCCAGTTAGCCTGTGCATGCAGGAGTGTGATAGATAAGCTGGTCAAGGACACGCCGGCTATGGGCTGATAGCAGTAGCATTCTCACAGCGGAATGCTTGGATGACAGTCGTCTTCTGAGAGCTTGTAGTGTTTGCAAATCCTCGTTCATTCAAGCTCGGATGACTTCAATCCTAAAATCGCTTAATAAATCAAATCTCAAAATGACTGGCACTGTCTCTAATCCAGTTTGGCATTACAATGTACCCAACATGCACGTGTGCCATTTTGGGAATTTACACGTGTAATGTGCAGTAGGTTCTGTCTCCATCTACTGGACGTAATAAAAAATGCACCCACTTTTTTTTTTTTCCCCGTTCGTCTAGGTACATATTTGAGACCGTAGGCAATAAACGGATCCTCACCATCAATCACTGCTCTCTGGCTGACGATGCTGCCTACACCTGCATTTTGGGAGAGGAGAAGAGCTTCACTGAGCTCTTTGTTAAAGGTACTTGATGACGCAGGATGAAGATCTGCTGGAAGGCCAAAAGCAGGGCTGTTTTTGTGCTTTGGCTGGGTTAAGTAATATACAGCATATTCAATGCTGAGTGATGAATCTTGTAATCTTGTATTTCTGCCGATTCATCCATCCCTGTTTGTCTCACAGAGCCTCCTGTTCTGATTCTGCGTAATCTCGAGGATCAGATGGCAATGAAGGGAGACCGAGTGGAGTTTGAATGCGAGGTCTCTGAGGAAGGAGCCCAGGTCAAGTGGTAAGACCCTATAAACAGGAATTTACTAGGACATCACCACAGGGACTGGGTTCGAGTCCCAGCAGTGCTTTCTGCTTTCTCCCATGTCAGGGAGATCATCACTTAGCACTGTAACAGCAAATCTTACCAAGCTCTATGATGGACTGGTATCCTGCACAGGGCACTTACATCTGTATGAACACAGGGATAGGCTCCACACCCCCTGACTAGGATAACTTGGGTTATGTTAATCACAACCCCTGCAATGGGGCTGGCATCCACTAGGACATACTTACCCGACCCACTCTCCAACCCCTGACCAGAAATAGCATGGATATAACCTGATAATGTGTATGTATTTAAAAAAAAAATTGTTTAGCAACTGTTGTGACTAAAACAGGACAGCTTTAAATGAAATAACGCAATAATCCCAATGCCAGAGTGTGATCGGTTCGCAGTGTGGAATTTGGTGACATTCCTCAGATGCCCACAAGATGGCATGCCTGCTCCTCTGAACAGCTGTGAGGGTCTGGTCCATGGAAGGGCGTGTGTGTGTGTGTGTGTGTGTGTGTGTGTGTGTGTGTGTGTGTGTGTGTGTGTGTGTGTGTGTGTGTGTGT
>JAVSBV010177170.1:0-13446 GCA_033117975.1 Parotocinclus spilosoma | reverse complement strand
CCCTCAGCCCTGGAGACGGCCCAGGCGATCCTGCAACATGTGGTCACTTTCACGGGATCCCCACCGACATAGTCTCCGACCGGAGCCCTCAGTTTGCCATTCGAGTCTGGCAGACCTTCTGCCACGCCATGGGGGCTACTGCCAGCCTCACCTCCGGCCACCACCCCGAGTCTAATGGACAATCCGAATGGGTTATTCAGGACCTTGGCCAAATGTTAAGGTGTCTGACAGTTGGCAGCCCCACCTCTTGGTCCGACAAATTGCTGTGGGCGGAATTCGCTCATAACACCCTGCAGCATTCGGCCCACGGCCTGACCAAGAGCCCAACATTGAAGTTCCCTTGGTGTCGCAACACGTGCGCCATTGCCGTACGGCCTGGCAGAGGGCCACGCAACTCCTTAAAGCCGCCCAGCGGGTTGCCAAACAACAGGCAGAACGCAGGCGACGGCCTACTTCCACCTTCTGCCCGGCTCAGTGGGTCCTCCTGTCCACCAAGGACCTCCCCGCCAGGGGCACCCCCCACAAACTGGCACCTAAGTTCGTGGGCCCCTTCAAGGTGGTTAAGCATATCAACCCGGTGTCATACAGGTTGGACCTTCCAGCCAGCATTAAGGTGCACCCCACCTTCCACGTCTCTCGACTACGCCCCTTCACCTGCGGCAACCCCACCCCACCCCCAGGCCACGAATTATCCAGGGGGCACCCGCCTACACCGTCCGCCGCCTGACAATCGTTCCACCGGTCTGGGTCCCTGAGGAGCGGTCCCTGGGGGGGGGAATACTGTTAGGAGACTCACCGCGGCTTCCCGTTTGCCCCGTTGTCGTTCCAGGGTTGCGTTACCGAACGTTCCATGAAACCATTTATATTCCTTTCATCATTAACTAGGTGATCAGGTTCACCTGGGACACTTATTATTTAAGCGTCAGTCTTAGTGTGCTGCGTTGCCACGTCGACACTCATGTTCATCATCGTGATCGGTCCGTCATAGCGCTATCCGCCATTACGCGTGCCATTATGGTCAGTTGGTGACATCCTGAGGCATTTTACACCAACGGATGGGTAAAGGGGGAACCCCTGAGGTAGATAGATATTTTAGGGATTTATTTTCCTGGGGCTTTGCACCCGTTCGTGATTTTCCCGAGCTTTACTCCGCTAGGCTGCGCCACCCGATTTGGGATGCAGCCCTATCGGTTCTTACTCGCGCCTGTCTCGGACGAGCTCTCGTTTGCCCCCTGATGCTTCAGAGACGTACTTCATCTCCCTATTTGGCACGCTGCCGCTTGCAGCCTTCCTCCTGCACTCTTAGTGCGTTTTTAGTGCGCTTTAGGGGCTCACTGTGTCACCCTATTTGGAACGCACCCCAAAGCAGCTCATTCCTTTTGTAGATTGGAGAGCCTTTTGCTCTGCCCTTTTAGTTCTCCCTTCCTTTTGTCCCATACGTCACGTACACCCATTACTCGCATCTTTGGGTCCTAATCTCAGTATTATAACAATTACCTGTATTAACTGCACCTGTTTGAACTGGTTACCTGTATAAAAGACACATGTTCACACACTCAATCACACTCAAAATTCTCCACCATGCCCAAGACCAAATAGATGTCTAAGGACTTCAGGGACACAATTGTAGACCTGCACAAGGCTGAGATGGACTACAGGACACTAGGCAATCAGATTGGTGAGAAGGAACAACTGTTGGTGCAAGAAGAAGATCTTTATGGAGGAGTAGGCCAAAATCCCTGCTGCAGTGCAAACCTGGTCATAACTACAGGAAACGGCTGAAGGCTTCTGTACGAAATATTAAGTTTTCTTTGATTGTATTGAATATGTATTTAATGCAATAAAATGCAAATTAGTTATTTAAAAATCATGCAATGCGATTTTCTGGATTTTCTTAAATTCTGTTTCTCACAGTTGAAGTGTATCTACGATAAAAAACGAAATTGGCAGTGTTCAGTGGTTCTCAAAAGTGTGTGAACCCTTTAGAATTTTCTGTATTTCTGTGTACATATTATCTAAAACATTATCAGATTTTCACACAAGTCCTGAAAGTAGATAACAAGAAGCCAGTTAAACAAATGAGACAAATAGATTATATTTGGTCATTTATTTATTGAGGACAATGGTCCAATAATACATATTTGTGACTGGCAAAAGTATGTGAACCTTTGCTTATCTGGTGTGACCCCCCTGTACAGCAATAACTGCAACTAAAGGCTTCCTAGTAGCTGTTGATCAGTCCTGCACACTTGAAGGAATTTTAGCCCATCCCATACAGAACAGCTTCACCTCTGGGATTGGTGGGTTTTCAGGTTCAGGACTTTGACTTGGTCATTCCAAAACTTTATTCTTTTTTAACCAATCTTTGGTACAACGACTTGTGTGCTTAGGGCTGTTATCTTGCTGCATGACCCACCTTCTCTTGAAATTCATATCATAGGCAAAAAATGTCCTGACATTTTTCTTTGGATTTCTCTGATATAATTCAAAAATAATTGTTCCATAAATGATGACAAGCCGTCCTGGCCCAGATGCAGCAAAAACAGGCAAAACAGGCCCAAATCATAATGCTACCACCACCATGTTTCTCCATGTTGGATAAGGTTTTTATGCAGGAATGCAGTGTTTTCCTTTCTCCATACATAACACTTTTCATGTAAACCAAATGTTCTATTTTGAACAATGGACACCATAGTTGTTCAGTGTTTTTCTGATGGTGGACTCATGAACATTAACATTAGCCAATGTGAGAGAAGCCTTCAGTTGCTTAGAGGTTACCCTGGGGTCCTTTGCGACCTCCCTGACTATTACACGCCTTGCTGTTGGAGTGATCTTTGTTGGTCCACCACTCCTGGGTAGGGTAACAATGGTCTTGGAATTTCCTCCATTTGTACACAATCTGTCTGACTGTGGATTGATGGAGTCCAAACTCTTTAGACATGGCTTTGTAACATTTTCCAGGTCCTCAGAAATCTCTTTTGTTAATGCCATGATACACTTCCACAAACATGTGCTATAAAGAGCAGACTTTGATTAGATCCCTGTTCTTTAAGTAAAGAAGGCTGCCCACTCACATCTGATTGTTATTCCATTGATTTAAAACACCTGCCTCTAATTTCACCTTCAAATTAACTGCTAATCCTAGAGGTTCACATACTTTTGTCACTCATATATATGTAATATTGGATCATTTTCCTCAATAAATAAATGACCAAGTATAATCTTTTTGTTTAATTAGTTTAACTGTTCTCTTCATCTACTTTTAGGACTTCGGATGATTTTTAGGTCATATTTATGCAGAAATACAGAAAATTCTAAAGGGTTCACAAACTTTCGAGCACCACTGTATTAAATATTTCCCCACTGTATACAACCCCAAATCCCTGCTGCAGTGTGGGAAAAAGTTGGGTCAGTGTGAAAAAACACACAAACAAACAAACAAAAAAAAACACACAAAAAAGTGCAATGTGTTTTACATTTACTTTGACTCTAATTTAATTCCAGAGCGTATTTAACCAAAATGTTTCATGTTTTGTTATGTCAACTTGATTTTGTTTGTTAATATACATTAATTCCTGTGGGAATTGATGTGATTTTAAACAGATGGTGTCAACAACTGTTAACATGATTTGTTTCAAAAGCAGCATCCAGTAAAGACTGAGTTGAGATGGGTAGATGATCTCTAGTTTGTCAACAAATGCGGTTTGTTGACAAACAACAAATGGGGTTGTGCCAATGCCTTGGCAAGGTCATTTACACTTCTGTGATGGCACCATTAATGCAGAAAATTACATTGAGATTTTATGGCAACATATGCTACATTTAAGATGATATTTCTTTTCTAGGGACATAAATGCATTTTTCAACAAGACAATGCAAAACGGCATAATAAAGGAACGGCTGGGGACAAAGGAGGCATAGTTACTGAACAAGTGTATTAAAAAATATAATGTATTTGACCAGATAAAGCATTAATTATATTGGGTTCTAGTGTCTGCAAGTAAATATGCATTTTGGTTGTTTGATTGTTGTTGCTTTTTTTATTTACAATTTCTATTCCATCCCAACTTTTTCTGATATGGGGTTGTAGGAAATTCAGAAGGTTTCGCAAACTTTCAAGCACCACAGTATGTTCTGTGCTAGTAAGAATGTTACACTATTGCATGTAAACTTTTTATAGTCCACAAATACCACCTTTTACAAATTTTAATAAGTATGTTTACAATAACTTTGTGTCTGGTGATGAGAGGAACTCACTAGATCCTCAATGCAATTAGATCTTAAAGCATAGCATTAATAAGTTACTTTAACTTTTAATAGACTTTACTTTAGTTTTTTGTCAGTGCACTGAACCTGGACTTGATAAATCTACAAGTCCAATTAATTAGATGTGCCTAGCAAGTGTTAGTGTTTACTCACAGGTGGACACTGAGCTAGTTTATCTGCTGCCATCATCTGTACATTTAGGTGTTTGCTCTGTGATTTACCCCTTGACTTTATAAGCCTCTGTAACACCTGGAGAAAGTAATCAATAAAGCAGTTTAAAAAATGATGCATTTTATGTTATCATTTTGCATCTTATTTCTTACAATCACTTATAAATGTGTCAGAATATTTGTCTACCTTTGGTGAGGAAACTTTGACATAGACAATTATGGGGGCCAGTGAAGTTTTGGCCAGCTGAGATGGATGGTTAATGGTGTCTGCATCAAGCACAACCAACTGGAGAGATTTTGCCAGCTCAAATATCCTCTCTATCTCACTTTGCACCTCAGCTGTGGGCAGTCACAAGAAAACAGGCTAACTTAAGGAATTCAAATAAAGGAAATGCAGTTCGTGTATAGTACACAATCACACAACTGAAAATGTGTTTGTGGTTAATACAACATTAAGAGAGAAATCAAAAAGTTAATAGTAGTGGACAAATAAAAACCTGTATCGACAAGCATCTCACATAGCAATAAACATATAAACATACATTTGCATTGTGCAGTTTCCTTTTAAAAGCATAATGGCAGTAAGCCTCCTTTAATATTGCTTAGTTAAAGAATACCTCAGAAGTTTGCACTTCTCAATAAGGAAACTCTTTATATGCTCCAGGGTCTTAGATGCCCAATTGTATCTTTTTAGCTCACATCACAGACAATGAGTTTTTGGACTGACACGGTCATGTCAAAACCTGGATTCTATGGTCACTGAATAGATGTTATGTGAATGTCCAAAAGATACATTTATTACAGATTTGTGGTTGAATGTAATAAGCAATTAAAAATCTGCTGGAAAGGTTTTCATGTCTTTTGAAAATAATACCACAACATCACAGACTTGCAGTCATACTTTAAAGAGGGAATATTTTTTCTTTTACTTTCTGCTTATGGTTTATGAGGGGCCTGGGACTAACCACAGGGTGGCAAGGTGGGGACTAACCCTGGACAGGTCCACCCTAGGGTGCATGCAAACACACCCAATCACACACTTGCACTAACCTGAATGGCCCAACCTGACCTGACTTATCAGATATGCATCAGATTTCAGTGGTGCATATCTGAAGGGAAAAAAATATTAATACTTTTATGCCCTTCACACTGCCAAGAAAGAAGCAAATTTGTCATATATGAGAAAAGGTATCTTTTCTTATGTAATCTGGTATTTTTTTTTAATGCAGTATGAATATAACTTGATGTTAATACGAGTGAAAGTGAAACTGAAAATGTTGTTCATAATTGGAACACACAAAAAAATCGTTTTAACAATCTCTCTAGTGTAAAGACAGAAAAAGCAGCCTTACAGTAAAACTACTATTACTTAATGTTAGATCACATTCAACTAAAGTTAATTTATTCATTATCTTCCGCTTAATCCACATGGGGTCACAGGTCAACCGGTGCCCACCCAGCAACTCTGAGTGCAAGGGCAGGAACAACCCTAGATGGGACGCCAATCCATCGTAGGGCACACACACACACACACACAAACTGTAACACACCAAGTGCCACTTTAGAGACACCAATTAACTTAACATGCACATCATTTGACTGTGGGAGGAAACCGGAGTACCCGGGTAAACCCACTCAGGCACGGGAAGGACATACAGACTCCACACAAAAAGGACCCAGACAGCCCACCCTGGGACTGAACCTGGGACCTTCTTGCTGTGTGGCAGTGCACCTTAAAATACGTCTTGTAACAAATAAAGCTCCTCATGGCCTGGCACTGCATTATCTGTATGAGCTAGAATTAAAAAAGTCACAGCAGGAGGAAAGGCTTTCTCGTACATCCCCCCAGCTATGTAATAAACTCCCTACACTCCCTGAGCTGGGTTTAGATAGTCTTAATATTGACTTGTACATCATTGCCTTAGGCTAAGGGCAGAGCTGGGGTTTCATAGTCAAAGGGATTTATGGTGATCTGGGATTTTGGGTTGCTGTCTTCTTGCCTCTTTAGTGTGATCACTCAGGTTTGTTGATTGCTGGGGATTGGGTTGCTGATGTATCATGTGATCCTTCTTGGCTTTGTCACCTTATGGTTCTCTTCTTTCTAGCTATGCTCTTATAGTTAATACTGCCAGAGCTTCATGCTTCACATGACATGAGTGATTGTTAATAGACTCTGTTCTCTTAATTAATAACTAACTACATTTTCTCTTTTATATTCGAACTTGTGTTTTCCGGTCCTAGGTGTAGCCCTACACACTAAGATGTTCCTCTGCTTCAGCCCCACTCAAGTTGTTTCCGTCATCGGAAAGCAGTCCCACCATGCCCAGGCCAGGGCAGTAAATCTCTCCCTCCTTTGGTTGGCAGGGGACAATGTGGTGCCAAAAAAATTCTCATGGATGACTCAAGATTCAAAAGTGACTCTGTGTGTCGGACAAAATAATGCCAATATGCATGTATTTATGCTATTTTATTCAATATTTTATTTATCTGTTAATATTTACTTAGTTTCTGTTATTTTAAATACACTGCTCACATAAATTAGGGGATATTTCATTTTGAAATATCCACAAATTTTTGAGAGCAGTGTTTTACTACAAACTTACATGGCTAGATAAATTATTTTAATTATTACAGCCAGAAAGATAGCTGACTTTAATTTTTTTTTACCCAAATCACAACTTTCTTTTGACAAATATAAAGAGTCAAAAGATTTGCATTAGGTTACTATGGTTAAGGTTATGGTTGGTGTGGTATTAATTATAGGCATGGTCTGGGTGTGTGTGTATGGTTATGTGTTTGTGTGTGTGTGTGAGCATATTCTTACCCAAACCGGAGCGTGTGTTTGATCGTTCCATGATGGGTCGCTTGTTAAGAACTGATCTTTTGGCTAAAGACAGGTCAGCTGTGACTCGAGTTATAGAAATTCTATCAGGATAAATGGCACAGTTCATCATGGCAGCCTTTATTTTTAACACATCATAATATTTTTGGTAGTCATTACTTACCGTCCTTCAAAGCGGTGTTTGAGAAAATCAAACAGAGCCTTCTGCATCATATCAGTCACCTGTAATTAACAGAAGTGTTTTTGGAAAACAGAACTTTGATAATAAGATTTGAAATGCTTCAAAAGTTCAGACTCACTGACCTCATAGCCCTTTAAAGATGGCCCAACTAAAACCACAGGCCTCATGGATGGCACAACATCATATGGAGGAATGTGTTCAGCCTACAAGAAAAGTGACAAAATGTGTTCTCCATGTGTAAAGATGATTTGATTATATTCTTATCTACAAAAGGGGGTGCTGTAGAGAAAGTTTAGGAATCACTATTTCATAACAAGGTGGGTAGCACTGTTGCCTAACAGTGAGAAGGTCCTGGGTTTGATCCTAGGTGGAGGGTCCTTTCTGTCTGGAGTCTGCCTGTCCTTCCCGTGTCTGCATGGTTTTACTCCGGGTGCTCTGGTTTCCTTCCAGAGACATGCATTGATTTTGCTATAGTGGACATAGTGTGCAAGTGTGTGTTTTCTATGATGTCCTAGTTTTTGCTGCTGGCTAGGCACTGGCTCTCCTGCAGCCTTGTTCAGCATTATGTGGATAACAAGTGAATAAATGAATAAATAAATTAAATAATGAATGGTCATATTAGCAGCAATGTTTGTACGCAGTGATTGTATAAAAAGTGAAAGAAAATGTTTATGAACATTCGGAATCTCTGTGATTACTACACATTAAATATAATATGGTCTTCATAAAAGTAATGATTAAAGACAATCACAATTTGCCTAAACTACAGGATAAGTCAAAAGCCACAGGACAGCCTTTTATAAAAAACAAAAAAAATATTACATATCAGAATCCCTTAGCAAGCAATCGGTGACGGGGCCTATCTTTTAGCATATGCCCAGAATATGGCTGTGATCTTGAAAGCTGCCATATTTGGATCAATGGCAAGTTTTTCCAATGGGAAGACGGTGATGTAGCATATCAAAGAAATCATGGTTGTATGGTTCAAAAGCTACCAATACAGAAAGTTCAAAAAATGTGTTGTTCATCACACGTAGCTGAAGATGGAATTAATCATTCTGATGTCTGGGGAATACAGCTGCTGTATCTAAGCCACTGGTCATCTTTTGAGCAATGACCATCAGTCAAAGAACCTCCAACAATGTAGACTGTGAGGCTGGTGGTGTCTCATGGCACAGTTCGTTTACTCATTTTTAACTTCAAACATAAGCTTTTAGGTAGAATGCTAGCTTGGTTTGTGGAACTATCATGCTGCTTGCACACAGAGCGCATGTGCAGTAGTTTATCTTACCTGACTACATGTGACATGTTTTTACTGTCTGTTTCAAAGTAAGTGACATAATAACATCATCATGCAAATCATAAAACAAAAACACTATATATATTTTATGTTATGTCTGGTCAATTTTTCATTTGTTAATAAACATCCTATCCTGCATTTCAATCAAACGTCAGAAAATGCCATGCATCATCCAAATACTCTCAAGCTGTAGGTGATTTCCTGACATCTCTTTAATATTTATCAGACACAGTTATAAAATGCTTTGCATTCGGAATGTGTTTTTGATGTTGCTGAGCAGTGCCTTTTTCCCCTCCAGTTGTTATTCGCCCATCAACATAATTTCCTTAAGTGCTATTCTTAGGTCTTTTTCTATTACGTTTGCATTGTTATTATGACCATCAAATCTGCATATTATGTTTTCGGTGTGATATTTGCAGGATATCAGTATAACTGGGTTTTTGCCATCAATTTTTGACATGGGGACTGATAACCACAGCAGATTTTGAAACTTTATACAGCATATACATTTCTACATTTCTGCAATTCTTTCAATAGATCTTTCTTGAGAAATGTCTTATGTCAATGTCTTACCAAAAAATGTCAGATTATGGATCATAAACAATACTACAATCCACAGTCATTCTGAGCATAAAGTAGCTGTTTAAAAAACACGTACCTGCTTTTGCTTCTGTTTGGCTATTAAAAATGAGAAAACAAATATTTGCATCATTTGCATTTGTATGCAGATTTGCATACAAACATAGCTATGCTTATATTCTGAAGCACTACTTGAGTAGGAGGGAATGGATGGGAGGACTAACAACAAGCTCTAGCACGATAAATAATTGCTGTAATAGGAACATAAATGTCAGCCACGTCCATGATTCTCTGCAAAGCAGCTCGGAATTAATGTGTAGTCATACTCACTCTCACCTGTAGAAGGCGGTGTAGATCTCCAGCTACCTGACACCATATCACCCAGGCTGGAGGAGGAATTGCTTCCACTTTTCCTGTAGAAAGCCAACATTTTCAGTTGTAGTACAAACTAGCTTACAACCCCTGGCAAACATTATAGAATCACCACTCTTGGAGGAAGATCTTTCAATTGTTTAATTTTGTAGAATTTTTTATTATTATTTATAAAACTTTTTTTTCAGAATATTTTAAATGATTATGTTTACTTTACTTGCCAAACTACCTGCCAAAGGTAGATCAGAAAGGCCTACAT
Source organism: Parotocinclus spilosoma (assembly GCA_033117975.1). Taxonomy (NCBI): domain Eukaryota; kingdom Metazoa; phylum Chordata; class Actinopteri; order Siluriformes; family Loricariidae; genus Parotocinclus; species Parotocinclus spilosoma. The sequence goes on along the minus strand of JAVSBV010177170.1, from coordinate 3,477 downwards.
GGCATTCCATCCCAACAACAACCCTGCTTCTCTCATCCTTTTTATTTCCTCTTGTGACAACACGTTTATTACACATGTGCTTGCAATTTAACTATTTGTCGTGTTTTGTAGCAATCCAACATTTCTAACTGGATGCTTTATTATACATTTTATATTTATATTATAAGGGTTGCATTACCAACATAGTGATCCCTACAGTTTATATAGAGACTCAAACTGTAGTCATGGAATAACTATGAGAATAAATAAATACTGTATGAACAAAATTTTTGATTAATACATAAATAATTAATTAATAATCGTGTAACAGCCCTCTGAATTATAATCAAATGAGGTGTTGAACAATTCCCACCCGTAAAACATATATAAAAATGCCCAAGGCGCATGATATACTGTACATAACCATGAAGAAGGTGTAAAATACAAAATACACGGATATAAATTGTTTAATCGATAATGCCTCTCTCCTACTCCAGGACTATGTTTAAACAATGTTTTAGTAAAAACTTGCCTTTGTTTCTGCTCCTGTTTAATTCTCATGGCCTCCAAACGAAGAGGGCTTGGGATAAAGCTGATGTCAGCCCCTTCCTTAACCAACCTTCCAATCCACCAGTCATTGTTGTATTTCTACAGTAAAAACAATATTCAACTTTAAACATCTTGTGATTGGAGACAGTCCTTTGTGTATATACAGTCATATATTCAAACACAAACAGCAGCCACTTGTTATGGAACGGATTAAGGACCCAAGGATGCGGGGACGGGGGTTAACGCGACGTGGGGACAAAAACGGGGAAGAACTCAGGAGGTAGAGCAAAAGGCTCTCCAAAATACAAAACGGAAAAAGACACTTAGGAGCACGTCCCAAATTGGGCGACGTACCGTGCCTCCTAAGCGCTGGGCGGCAAGCTAGAAGCTCGTAGGGCACTAAGAGTGCCAGAGAGAAGCGTCTTCGGGGTGCGTCCCAAATCGGGTGACGCTGGAGCTTACGTATAAATAACATGAGCTCCAGGTGATCCTAATCACGTCGTCAATCACGAAAGGCAATATAACACGCTTCAGCGATCACTCCGTAATGTTGAACCAGGAGGACGGCGGGACGGGCGAGGCGCCGCGGTGAGTCGCCTAACAGTACCCCCCCTCCTAGGGACCGCTCCTGAGGGCCCAAGGCTGGCGGCCCGGTTCTCCCGGAATTCCCGTATCAGGGTGGGGTCCAGTATGTGGCGGGCGGGAACCCGTGACCGCTCCTCAGGGCCATAGCCCTCCCAGTCCACCAGATACTGGGTGCTACCCTGGACCTGCCTGCTATCCAGGAGGCGGCGGACAGTGTAGGCAGGGGCCCCTTGGATAATCCGTGGGCCCGGGGCCGGCGTGGTGTTGCCACAGGCAAAGGGTCGTAAGCGTGATACATGGAAGGTCGGATGTACCCTCATGCTGGCTGGGAGGTCCAACCTGTAAGACACCGGGTTGATGCGCCTGACCACCTTGAATGGGCCCACGAACTTGGGTGCCAGTTTGTGCGGGGTGCCCCTGACCGGGAGGTCCTTGGTGGAAAGGAGGACTCGCTGACCCGGTCGGAAAGTGGGAGCTGGCCGTCGCCTGCGGTCTGCCCGTAATTTAGCTGCTCTCTGGGAGGTTTTGAGGCGCTGGGTGACCCTTTGCCATGTCGTGCGACAACGGCGCACGTGCTGCGACACGGAAGGGACCTCAACGTCGGGTTCCTGTTCAGGGAATAGGGGGGGGGGGTAACCGAACTGGGCCTCAAAGGGGGATTTGCCGTGAGCCGAATGTTGCAAGGTGTTGTGCGCAAATTCCGCCCAGAGCAGCTTATCGACCCAGGAAGCAGGACTGCCGGCCGTTAGACACCTCAGCATTTGTCCGAGGTCCTGGATGACCCGTTCAGCCTGTCCGTTGGACTCGGGGTGATGACCTGAGGTGAGACTGGCCGTGGCTCCCAAAGTTCGGCAGAAGGCTTGCCACACCCGACTGGCGAACTGGGGACCCCGATCAGAGACTATGTCAGTGGGGACCCCATGAATACGGACCACGTGTTGGAGGATAGCTTGGGCCGTCTCCAGGGCTGATGGGAGTTTTGCCATGGGGACGAATCGGGCCGCCTTGGAGAAACGGTCCACTATCACCAGCACAGCCGTACATCCTTTGGACCGGGGCAAGCCCGTGACAAAATCTACGGCCAGGTGCGACCAGGGCCGGGAGGGAACGGGGAGGGGCTGAAGCAGGCCCTGGGGGGAGGCTCGTCCACTCTTGTTAGTGGCACAGACGGGGCACGAGCGGACGAACGTTCTACAGTCGTCGGCCATTTTGGGCCACCAGAAGCGCCGCCTGATAAATTCTAGTGTCCGAGTGCCCCCCGGGTGAGCCACCAGTTGCGAGGAGTGCCCCCACTGCAGCACCTGGTCGCGCACAGACGATGGCACGAACAGCCTGCCCGGGGGGCCACCCCCCGGGTCTGGCTCAGCTGCTTGGGCCCGAGTAACGGTCCTGACTATCCCCCAAGACAGGGGGGCCAAGATCTGACAGGCGGGCAGGATGGGTTCAGGTTGGCTGGGACCGTTGTCGTGTTCCCAACGGCGTGAGAGGGCATCAGCCTTCACGTTCTTGGACCCCGGCCGATAAGACAGAGTGAAGTGGAACCGACCAAAGAACAGCGACCAGCGCGCCTGCCGAGCGTTCAGCCTTTTGGCTTGCTGAATATAGGCCAGGTTCTTATGGTCGGTCCATACCACGAACGGGTGCCGGGATCCTTCCAGCCAATGCCGCCACTCCTCCAACGCCAGCTTAATGGCCAGCAGTTCTCTATCTCCCACCGGGTAGTTACGTTCGGCTGAGGTCAGCCGGTGGGAGAAGAAGGCGCATGGGTGCATGCCCCTGTCAGGGGGGAGCCTCTGGGAGAGGATAGCCCCCACCCCTACCTCGGAGGCGTCCACCTCCACAATGAACGGCTCTTCAGGGTCGGGTAGGCGTAGGACGGGGGCGCTGGCGAGGAGCTCTCTGAGGCGGTCAAAGGAAGCCTGGGCTTCGCCGGACCAACGAAAGGGGACCTTTCCGGTTAAATCTATAAGGGGCGCGGCTACGGAACTAAAGCCCCGAATAAATTTTCGGAAAAAGTTGGCGAAGCCCAGGAACCTCTGCACCTGGCGCTTCGAGGTGGGGACCGGCCAGGCCTTAACGGCTACGACCTTGGCCGGGTCCATGCGCAGCGCTCCCTGAGAAACCACAAAGCCCAGAAAAGAGACCTCCGACCTGTGGAAGGTGGACTTCTCCAGCTTCACAAAGAGTTGGTGATGCAGTAGAAGCTGGAGAACTCGTCTCACGTGTTTGATGTGGGCCTCGGGGGTGGGGCTGAACACGAGTATGTCGTCCAGGTAGACATACGCGAAGTGGTTGAGGGCCTCCCGGAGCACCTCGTTCAGGTAGCGCTGGAAGACGGCCGGGGCGTTCATCAGGCCAAAGGGC
>JAVSBV010177159.1:0-13447 GCA_033117975.1 Parotocinclus spilosoma | reverse complement strand
ATGGTCATAATGGGGTATTTTGTGTAGAATTTTGAGGAAAGAGAATAATTTAATACAATTTGGAATACGGCTGTAACGTAACAAAATGTGGGAAAAGCGCTCTAAATACTTTTATGGATGCACTGTAATTAAACTTATAGTGTTTCTATTGTCCAGACAAATGCAGCACAAAATAATAAATGCAAAGTATTATTATTGTAAGCAGCACGGTGGCTTGGTGGGTAGCACTGGTGTCTCTAAGGTGGCCTTTATAGTGTTTGTGTGTGTGTGCGCCCCACGATGGATTGGCGCCCCATCTAGGGTTGTTGCCCTTGCACCCAGCGTTACCGTGTGGGCACCGGCTGGCCTGCGGCATGTGTGGATTAAGTGGAAGAAAATGAATGGATGAATGAATGGACGGTATTATTATTGTTAGTAGTAATAGTATGAAAAATAATGTGAATTCCTATTGTTGTTAGGGTTCCTACCTTTCACCCCGGAGCGTTCGGCTGACCTTGCCGGTGGCCATTACAGAGCAATTGGTGAGGCGGTTTATATCCAGTGACCCATTTACGGCTTGATTCCAAGTTTAGCGCTGTTCGGTGCCAGGTCATCTTCATTCGGTACGCGCGTCCAACCACCGGTGCGCTCGCGTCCTTATGCACACCTTTAGGTGTGCTACTTGTGTGTTACTTCCGGAGGCTTTTAGTGACGATGGACGCGTACAGGGGGAACCCCCGAGGTATTAAGTATTTTTAGGGGCACTTTGAGGGTCTCCCGTCCTGTACTCGTGCGCTCCTCGCACGCCTGAGTTAACGCCCCTCCACAGTCGACACCCAATGAGCCTCACTCAAGCCGGCTGCTCGTCCTGAATAGGACGTGCCCCAGCTCGGATTACTCGCGTCACATGTGTGCCCAAGCTCACGCTTGCCCCTCTGGCACTTTGGCGCCTTTCGCATCCTGTTCGCGTTCACGCTCTTTGCGCGCGAATAAAGTTTTCTGGTGCCTTGGTGCCCTCTTGAGCCTCACTCTAGTCGGCTGCCCTCTCGATCTGAAACATGCCCCGGCTAGAATTGCCACCTGGCCGCGTGTTGGAACTATACGCACCCTGGTATTGCTTTCCTGCACCACATGCGCATTCGATCTCACGCTTGCCCTCTGGCGTTCGGACTACCTCCGTGCCTCGTCACTTGGGAGACGTCCCAAATCGTGCTTGCTGCACGCCTGCCCCGTTGGTGCTTCGGCGCCCTCTTGCGATTGGTTCGCGCCTTGCTCCTAGTCAGGGCGCAACGCAAGCGGCGCCCCATTTTATCCTTTTGGTTTTTTTGTGTTCAGGAGCCTTTCGCTCCGCTCTTAGTCCCCTTTTAGTTTCTCTATATTATTTCCCCATTATTATTATACGTCGTGGGATTCCGTCTGTCCTGCATCCTTGGGTCCTACCACCAACCACCACATCTCGTAACAATTGTATGTCCAATTCTTTATTTTTAGAGTCCATTATTGCTAGCAAATTAACTGCCTAAGGAAAATGCATGAACATTTCAGCTAAAGAATGATGTTACTGTTTAAGCTTCACAAATTAATTAATGTGTTTTCCATATTGTGTAAGTCAATCCATGGACAAGATTCTTCATTTCAAATAACTAACCAACTAGCTTCTAGCCTGTTAACAGTACCTTCATAATATTGTGGGTAATTGTATCTTTTTAGCAGTGGCAAAACCCTGACTATCAGAGGACCTTCAGTTTGTGACTGAGTGCATTTCAGTCTCTGTGGATATCAAGATACAGTACAAGGACTCTGATAAGCATATTTATTTCCTGTTTGGTTTGATTCAAAGCTACTTGGTGGTTTAACTGTTTGTTTTTTTGTGATAACTTTTTTTTACTACTTTTGTTTGTTTTTAAATTCATTTAATTATTTATTTGTTTTTCATAAATTAGTTATTAGTTTATTTTATTTATTAATATTTATTTTTCTTCTAACAATTTAGGTGCAAGTTTAGGGTTATCTAACATTCATGTTTACTTCCTAATTGGGAAAACACAGTGAACTATTAACTAACGATCCCCATTTTTCCCCTTCCCATTACTGGCATCAATCCTTGCATGGGCATGACCTCATCAAGCATGTCTGTCCATGTAGGTCTGCTACTCTTAACTGTTTGTAGCAGGAGGTTTCTGGATCTGTTGGTCCAGAGTTGTAAAAATGTATCAGCTGTAAAAATCTGCTTAGTTTTTGAGTTTCTAGTCCACATTAATTACATTCTTTCATTCAGAACTGCACACCTGCATGCAGCTCAGTTTTTCAAACCTTCTGGTTCCTAGAAAGACTTAACAACAACTAACAACAACTGCTAACTCTAGATAAGAGTGAAAAATTACCTCAATTAACAAATTTCGCAGTGCACATCAAGATTCCAAGAGTCTGACACTAAAACAAAAGGTATATACAGTGGTGCTCGAAAATGCATGAACCCTTTAGAATTTGGTGTATTTCTGCATAAATAGTATGTCCTAAAAGTAGATAAAGAGAACCCAGTTAATCAAATGAGACAAAAAGATTATACTTGGTTATTTGTTTATTGAGAAAAATGATCCAATATGACATACTATATTTAGATGAATTACATTCAGGTGTTTTCAAACACAGGGATGACAATCAGGTATGAGTGGGCAGCCTTTTTTATTTAAAGAACAGGGATCTATCATAGTCTGCTCTTTACAGCAAATCTTTGTGGAAGTTATTTTGTCAAAGATTTCTGAAGACCTCAAAAAAAGAGTTCTTGATGCTCATCAGGCTGGAAAGGTTACAAAACCATCTTTAAATAGTTTGGAATTCACCATTTCACAGTTAGGCCGATTGTGTAGAAATTCAAAACCATTGTTACCCTCCCCAGGAGTGGTCGACCAACAAAGATCACTCTAAGAGCAAGGCGTGTAATAGTCCACGAGGTCACAAATGTAACTTCTAAGCAAGTGAAGGCCTTTCTTACATTGGCTAATGTTTATGTTCATGAGTCCACTATCAGGAGAACACTGAACAACAATGGTGTGCATGGCAGGGTTGCAAGGAGAAAACCACTGCTCTTGACTGGAGAAAGGAAAACACTGCATTCCTGCATAAGAACCTTGTCCCATCTGTGAAACATGGTGGTGGTAGTACCATGGTTTGGGCCTGTTTTGCTGAATCTCGGCCAGGACGGCTTGTCGATATTAATGAAACAATGTATTCTGAATTATATAACAGAATTCTGAAGGAACTGTCAGGACATCTGTTCTTTATCTTAATCTCAAGAGAAGGTGGGTCATACAGCAATATAGAGACCCTAAGCACACAAGTCGTTCTATCAAAGAATGGTTAAAGAAGAATAAAGTTAATGTTTTGGAGTGGCCAAGTCAAATCCCTGACCCTAATCCTATTGAAATGTTGTGGAAGGACCTGAAGCTGCAGAGTTGAAGCTGATCTGTATGGAGGAATAAGCTAAAACTCCTCCATGCCGGTATGCAGGACTGATCATCAGATACTCATCAGGAAATATTTAGATGCAGTTATTGCTGCCCGGGGGGTGGGGGTTGGGTGTGTCACACCAGATACTGACTGCAAAGGTTTACATACTTGTGCCACTCACGAATATGTAATATTGGATCATTATCCTCAATAAATTAGTAACCAAGTATAATCGTTTTTTCTCATTAGATTAACTGGGTTGTCTTTATCTACTTTTAGGATGTGTGAAAATCTGATCATGTTTTAGGTCAAATTTATGCAGAATTAAATAAAATTCTAAAGAATTCACAAACATTCGAGCACTACTGTACATTATATGTTTCAGGATCTAAGTTAGGCTAATGGGGTACTAGTGTCTCCTATCAACTGTGCAGTTTCCCCTATAAACTTATTATTTAAGGTTTCAATAAATTTCAACTGCTTCTTGGTGAGTTAACTAGTATGTATATATGTGTTATTGCATTATATGCCTGCCTACTGCAACAGTCCTGTCTCCTGCTTTTTGTACCACTCAAGGTGTTATGGAATGCCTCGAAATGTGGCATTTTCCCTGCAGTAAGCTGAGCAAGAACCCATTCGAACCCATGAGTTTTCTCCTGGTACTCATAAACTCTCGCATAGGCACACCAGTAAGTATAGGTATGAGGAAGTGTGAATAATAAAATAAATAAGTCATATTCTGTGATGGACTGGCACCCTGTCCAGGTTGTACCCCTAGTTTAAACCATGACCTTCACCAGAATGAAGTGGTTACCAGAGGCAATTACGGTAAGTAAATAAACAAATTAATTTGACCGTTTTTTTTTTACTTTGCCTAAATATTAATTAATTAATTAATTTATTTGTTTTCATTCATTTATTTTATTATCCAAGTCAGGGTTGCAGGACAGCCAGGGCCTAACCGGTGACACAGGCCACAAGACAAGAACGACCCCAGCCAGGTTGCCGATCCATCACACATCACATACACTTGCTTTGGAATGTGAGAAGAAAAACACAGGAATCCCAGGATCCAACCTGGAATCTCAGCGCTGTGATGTAGTGCTAACCACTGCACCACCATGCCATTACTTCATTTTCATACCTGTTTAATCAATTTCAGGGTTTGCACCTGTCAAAACAGGCAGGAACCAACCCTTGATGGGGTGTCAATCTATCACAGTGAACACACACATACTTACACACTCACACTGGACCATTTTAGATACACCAACTGACCTAACCCTCACAGACACATGGAGGACATACAAAGTCCACAAACCTAGGGTCTGGACTGATAATCGAACTTGTGAGGCTATAGTGGAGCTATCCAAGGTGCCACTGTACCGCCCTATATATAAAACATTTCATATGTACATTTTTTGCATAACAAAACAAAACAAACAAAAAATCGAACAAATAATATAGAACTGATAAAATTTTTAAGGTTCTACAAATCCACATGCACATAAATGCCTAGTGAAGACCATCATACCTGCTTAAGAATTTTACAGTCTTACTGAAACCCAAACCTATGAAACCTATTAAAAAATGTTTTATTATTTACAATTTTCGCTCTGTTATATTCATGTAATGAGAAAAAGGCAACTGTTGTGAAAATAAATTGAAAAACTAAAATGGCGTTTAAAAATTGATCAGTTCCTGATTTAACACTTCACAGAGTCTTCTTTTATTTTAATTACAGCCGGTAGTCTGTTTGGTCCAAACATATTACATTTACTTATTCTTTCTTGGAGAATATGTAGCTTTCAGAACATTCAAATTTAATGTTGAGCTTCAATTAACCATTATTTTTAAGTACATCCTCATAATTTTAATTTATTTATTTTTAGTGCTACAAAGTACACCCCCTCCAACATTCTTCATAGAAGGTAAAGTGCATTTTCTGTGATGTGCTGTGTTTGATTTTCACCAACCATATAGATTGGATTTCAGTCCAGTAGGTCTTAATCTTGGTCTCATCTGACCATAAAACTGAGCATTTGTCTTATGGCATCAGAAGCACAAATGAAATTCCATCCTTTCCATAACTTTATTATAAACCCTTTTAAAAGTACCTTTTCAACCACGGTTAAATTTATCATGGGAACAGTTGGTTTTAAGTAAGCCACATCAGTACATTTGATGTCAGGATTTGGACAGTGTGTGATCTGGAAGGTGATTGGTTGTACCTGAGCATATTTACATATCACTTTATCCAAACCAGGTATTCTACCAATTAGATTAAAAAATGACAAAAACCACAGAATTCACATGGTAATGTCTTATTGCTAAAAAAACATAGCATGCAGTTACAGCACAGGCTCACAAGAGGGTGTAAAAGTCTATTGGAAGCTTCTTTTGGGTTGTGTACCTCTTGAAGAGAAATTAATGACTGATGCCTCCATGACTTGAATACATCTGCAGGGACTATTTCCAAGTGTTAAGCTCTGTGTAGGACAGCCTGCAGTCATTTGTGCTTTTTTATTCTCAGCTAGCATTTTTCCGCAGGATAAAGCTTGCTCACACACAGCAAGGATTTCCCAGATTATAACACTTCCTTGCCCTGCTTGGTCTCCAATCGAGTATTTATAGGACCAGCTGGGACATTAACTTTGGCAACTATTCAGTATTCACAGGCCCAACTGTGGGCAAATGTGTCACAGAGACATGTCTAGTAGTCACAATCTCCAAGAGGTACACTACCAAAAAATAGCTTCTAATAGCCTTTTATAGAGCAGAGAGAGAAACTTAAAGTTTAATTAGACTACACCTGTGATCATTTACATATGAGACATAACTACATGTCTGCATGCCGAGTTTTGGAGCAATCCCACATGTCTACATGTGAGTACTTTATTTATTTAATTTTTTATACTTATATTTAATTTTTATACTCAAAACATAAGTATTTTGACTGAGTATAATAATTATAACCACAAAGTCTTTTCAGTGCTTAAAATGAATGCAGTTTACACAATTAGGTAAAAATAAAATCACACTCAACAATTATGATATAATTCTGCTGCTATGATATATCAGTTTCTAAGCCGTCTATCAACACCAAACGTAAAACAAAATGAAAATCGGGACATTTGACACGCTATTTGCCTACATTTTAGAAGCTAAAAAGTATAATAATAATCATAATAATAATAATAATAGTTTGCAACACTAATAATAATGTAAGTTATTTTTGTACTTCTTTTTAAACTGTTTGTAGTGGTTTAGAATGAGAGCGTGAGAAGGTTAAAGGTGTGATAAGTGAGACAATGTTCTGCTAAGCACATATGTCCTTGATTTAAAAGAAACACAATTGTTCTTTCAAACTGGATGTACCATCACTTGCGGTCTAGAGTGAGCTAATTTAAGCGGAAATGGCACAGAAACAAATGTGATATGTGACAAAAGCTCATAGTTGTCTTTAATTTTTGGATTTCTGTTTAGAAAGAAAAAGTAAATGCTTTCCCATTTTGTACCATGGTGAAAATAGTCCCAGATTAGTTTACCAGTCTGAAGCATCTATCATACCTGACTCAGCCATTCTGATTTTTTTTGTGCTTGACAGTTAGGCACACTGAAAGCTGTACAAAGGCAAATATGTGTGTCAACCAAAATAAATATCCACTAATGCCAATACAGATGGCCAAGACTTATGGTCTAAGTAAAAGTCATGGTAGTTTTAGTAATGGAACGGCAAGTTCTGCCTTTTTTCTGTGTTTATTTACATTTAATGACTGTTAATATAAAACTTTTCTCTGTACACTGTTCAGTACTGTTAAAGCATTGAGTAATTCAGTCTGATTGTGGATATCCAGAGTTCAAGCCTGAACATTGCCAAGCTGCCACTGAGAAGGGTTCTTAACCCGATATTCTTTTACATTATACTAGTCTTGTAGTCCCAGAGTTCGGTCTTGACCACAACACTACATTATGCATTGTAAGATGATATCACTTAGAAGTTGCTCTCAATGAAAAAATGTTTTTTTGTGTGCTTCTGTTGTTAATGCACAATAGAATATAATAAAATAATGGGCCCGTGATTTACTTGTGAAACCAACCTATCAGCTTTCAATTTGACCTGTATTTACAGAGAGAAACCAAGAGACACACAGGCAGATGTTGAGAGAACACAGACAACTGAAAACTGCTAAGTGAGAATCTGAAGGAATGGTTTGATATGAAAGATTCACTATTGACCCACATAAGCTGTCACGGTTTTGTTAGTGGGTAGACTGAATTAATTTAAGAGCTAACAGCGTTTTATCTCAGAATGCCCATGGCTAATGACACATGACTATAATGAGCACGGCCACAAATCCAGAGAACATAGAATGACAAGGACTCTCTATTATCTAATATTTTTTCTCTTGAATGAATATTATGTAATAATTATTGTGAACATTTAGTCACATAGTGCACCTGTGGTCTGACCACAAAAACAGACCTTCAATAGTCAAAATGTTGTGTTTTAAGCATAGCTGTTGAGGTACAGAGCAGTCTTGTCAAGACAGAACAAGAAGTACACATGGAGCGCTCATGGTAAGAAAGATAAGCATACAGTTGTGTTCATACATTTACATACTCTGGCAGAATTTGTAATTGGATGTTTTTCAGAGAATATAAATGATAATACAAAAAACTGTTCTTTTATTTGTGGTTAGGGGTTTGGTGAAGCCATTTATTAGCAAACAATTGTGTTTTCCCCTTTTAAATCACAGTGACAACAGAAACTACAGAAATCACCCAGATCAAAAGTTTACAAACCCTGAAAGTTTTGGTATTATAACACACACAAAGTAACCATCCTGACCTGTGATCTATTTGCTTGTAATTAGTGTGTGTATAAACAGTTAGTGAATTTATGGGCTCCTGACAGACCCCTGCATGTTTAATCCAGTGTTGCCACTGATGGTGTTGGATTACGAGCCATGGGGAAAGCAAAACAATTATTAAAGGATGTGCGGGAAAAGATAGCTAAACTATATAAAAGAGCAAAAGGATATAAAAAGATATCAAAGGAATTAAGAATGCCAATTAGCAGTGTTCAAACTCTATTAAGAAGTGGAAAATGAGGGCTTCTGTTGAAACCAAGAAAAGGTCCAACAAAAATTTCAGCAACAACTGCCAGGAAAATTGTTTGGAATACAAAGAAAAACCCACAAATAAAGTCAACGGACATACAGGACTCATACAGGAAGTGGTGTAGCTGTTTCAGGATACACAAAAAGGCGGCACTTGAAGAAAAACTGGTTGCATGGTTGAGTCGCCAGAAGAAAGCCATTACTACGCCAACGATACAAAGCAACCTGCTTACAATATGCCAGACAGCACAGAGACAAACCTCTACATTTCCAAAATGTAATGTGACCAAAATGTAACTTTTTTGCCACAACCATAAACGCTACATTTGGAGAGGAGTCAACAAGGCCTATGATGAATAGTACATTTTATAGCAGCATTTTATTAGAAAATTCTGGAGAAAAAATTGCACTTATCAGCCCGGAACCTGCTGTGGGACGCACTTAGATGTTCCAACATGGCAATGACTCGAAACAGTCGACCTGCCATTGGCTACAGCAGAAAAAAGTACAGGTTCTGGAGTGAGAGAGAGAATTTTAATAAGTAAACAGCGGCATAATCAACAATAAAAAACAATAACAATAATAATAATAATAATAATACATAAAAATAAGAAAGAAGATAAGAAAAATAAAATAAAGAAGAAGAAAAAGAAAAAGAAGAATACAATATCAAAATCATAAAAAAGTTGGGAAAATGCAAACAAAAAAATGCATTGTGTCTCACATTTGCTGTGATTTTTATTTAATTGCAGACAGTCTGAAACTCAGATATTTCGTGTTCGTGTTTCATGGTCAATATTATATCATTTGTTAATAAACTTATATTCCTGCATTTCAGGCCTGCAACACATTCCAAAAAAAGTTGGGATGGGGCAGTTTAGGGCTAGTAATGAGGTTAAAAAATAATAATGTGACTTGAAACAGGTGATGACAACAGATTATTTTAATCATTATTTGGTACAAAAGTAGCATTTACGAAAGGCTGAGTAACTGAGTAGTAAAGATAGAAAGAGAATCTCCAGTTTGTCAACAATTACAGTTACAATTACAACAATTACATTTGTAAAATTATTTTAAAAATATTTTAAATTACACCATATTATGGACCATCACACAGTGAAAATATGTATTGTGATTAGATAAATCAGTATTCCAAGTCGTTTTTGGAAAATATGAACATTGTGTGCACTGAACCAATGATGAAAAGGACCATCCAGACTGGTACTAGCAACAAGTTTAAAAGCCAGGGTCATTTATGGTAAGGTACTATGTCAGTGCCTTTGGCAAAGCTTATTTATAATTTTGTAATGGCAAAATTAATGCAGGAAAGTGCATTGAGATTTTAGAGCAGCACATGGAGCCTTTAAGATGTTGTTTTGTCCTGGGACATCCATGCATTTTTCAACAAGTCAATGAAAAACATCATTGCACACATTACAAAGTCATTGCTGTAGAAGAGCAGGGTATGGAAAATGACTGACCTGCTTGCAGTCCTGAACTGTCCCCAATCGAGAATGTGTGGAAAATGTGTGACACAAATATGTGACAATGAAATATGTGACCTTGTAATATAACGGAAAGAATGGATCAAAATAACACCTTTAAATACTTCATCGCTTGGTATCAACGATGCCAAAACAACTTTTAAGTGCTGTGAGAGGAAACAGCAAAATTGCTAAGTGTTATATGCTTTCCTTTAACATTTGCTTGAAGTGCAGGATGGATTTTAACAAATGAAATGAGATTTACCAGACAAGACATGAATATCTTGTGTTCACTGTCTTCAATGAAACAAGAGTCAAAGCAAGTGTGCATTGCTTTTTTTTGCATTTTCCATACTGTCCCAACTTTTTTCTTATTTGTGGTTGTAATACTACTACTACTACTACTAATAGTACTACTACTACTACTACTATTAATAATAATAATAATAATAATAATAATAATAATAATAATAATAAACAATCCATAACTGAAAAAAAAATTGTAATAATATCCATTATTTCTAAATCATGATATTATTTGAAGACATCCAAATGTTTAATGTCTGAATTCATGGACAGCTTATTATGTCCATCGGCAAAAATTGTCTCGAAATCTCATCGTCACCATTTCTCCATTCAGAGTGAGACTGTTTCAATCATCAGCCCAAAGCAACAGTGTTGTGCCAGTTCACAGCTTTTCTGAACTAGTTCAAGTTCAGTTCATTTTACTTATCTACCTGAGATATTCAAATAAAAACTTTTTTCACACTACATGCTATAAATCACTATACGGTCTTTGAAACTGCTCATTGTAGACATTTGCGCATGACACTGCAATTGTGTGTTTCTTACCAGGTGATGAAACTTGCAGCAGTACAGACAAGGTAGACCAGTTCTATACTTGTGCAATAAAATCTCTCTCTCTCTCTCTCTCTCTCTCTCTCTCGCTCGCTCGCTCCTCCAGCCCTCAGTGCTCTCGTCGTTGCCTGCTACGTGGCGTTGCTATGCCTACCCCGCTCTGCTGCAATTCATCACGGGTAACGTCGTGCGGAAGCCAGTATGTTATTAACTAGCCAGTATGTTAACTATTCTCAGCCGGACACTACGTTGCCCACAATGCATTGCGCACACAATGTTAAGCGGCACCAGCGAGACTCCAGGAGGGAGGAACTTTCTCTCGTTGCGTTTCAAAAGAGAAAACATATGTCACTCAGTTTTCAATGGAAAACAAATTCCAACGTTCATTTACAGTGATGTCTGCCGTTCATGACACACAAAGTGAACTAATTCACGTTCAAGTTCTTTATTTAAAAAATGTGTTGCAGTTCAACGTTCACGAAAAAATGAGCGTGTTCAATGAACGCGTTCTTTTGAACTCGTTCACGCACAACACTGCAAAGCAACGCCCTGAACTGCATACTAACCTACTAACTGTTAGTGTAGTACGCATAATCGAAGAGCAAAGAACCACTGGTTGCCTGCATACTCGTAAGTTTGTGAGTGTGCGTTGTGGGTGGACGCTTTTGTTTGGCTGGCACTAGGTGGGCGCGTGCTGTCAGGCACACCTGTGAAACACCCGCGCCCTCCTCACACACCGCGCTCTGAAAAGGTTGCAGAACAAAGTCGCCTGGATGATGTTCTGAACAGAACTTCGAGATCAAACTCCAAGCTTGACTCCAAGTTTCTTTGGAAAGCGTACCGTTTAACCAGGACTGGAGTCAGGATGAAGACTGAAACGGACGCAGGAGACATAAGGGTGACATGCAACTACGCCGAAGGTAAGAACACAAACTTCAGTTAGAAACAAACAGCGGCAGTACACTTATACTCAGAATGGCACATTAGTGTATGAAGCATCTTCATTTGGATGACATAAAGACGAAACATTTTACTGTAAATGTTAAATTTACTACCGTTACTCCAGCGTATCGTGGTTTAATTCCGTCCATCCCCTGTAAATCTCTCAGTAATTCAAGTTCAGTGTTTAACATGGAAAGAATCGGCGCTGTCATTTCCCCCCACACCGTGCTGTATGCATTCAACAACTTAATGAAAAAGATCATTAAAAACTCTTATTTTTACCACTACTTACTTATTCAGAGCTGAAGCAATCTAACACTGTAGGAGTCGGTTAAGACCGTAAGTGGTTACTGTATTTGATCATCTAAGTGAATACAATTTTCTAAGAATTCAAACCAATAGATCATTTAACACTGTAGTTCATTCAACACATTCATTCTGCATATACATTCAAGCTGGAGGAATTAAACACTGTAATGTAAATTCAGTAATGTAATTAAAGTTAAGTAAAGTTAAGTCATTCTTTTTCACATCAAGGCGTCTGTGTTATTTAAATAACATGATATTTATCAATATAATAAGATAGGAAGTGTTTAATGTTGTAAGGTGCCACTGTACAAAATGAACATATTTAACACTTTTTGGCTGCACAGTATGGACAAAAACAGTGTAGACCAATTGTAATTAAGTTGATTTCAGCTTTTTGAAAGAAGTTGATTAAACAAAGGCTGTGTTCATTTTTCAGTATTTTTTGTTATAAATAAGTGTTAGAAGTGTTAATTCAGCACTAAATGCTTTTGTACATGATAAACCTGGAGCCACAGAAAACAGTCATTCAGTTTAGACCAACTGCTGTGCATCATGTCAGTATATACAGGTTCCAGTGAATAAAACTTTAATAGATGGCTTGAGATGGATAGTCTTCCTTTGTGTTATACAATACCTATAGTGTTGAAAATCTCGCACTTCATTGTACAAAAGCGATAAGCTTAAGGCTAACCTAGTGCAGGCTTTAAAGGAAATGTAAGCTTGACTGCAGAGTAAAATCACTATCATTGAATTGATCTGTCTCTCAGCTGTCACACTGCCAAAGCACCTGTAGCCTAATCCTTGAGTTAAGGCAGATTGCACTCATTTAAGATCAATGTTAGCATCCTATGGAACTATATGGAACAATTGCAGTGTGGTAATTAAGGCTTGACCATTATTCTTTGGGGTTCAGTTGATCAGTTGTCTACAGGAATCAGGTAGACATGGTAGAGAGAATTCTTTTTTTAAGTGTTAAAAAATACGTTCATCAGTGGCGATGTTCTAAACTTCACTGAACTTGATGAGCCTAATCACTCACATTGTGTAAATTATGTAGAGCCTAACAGATACAAAGAGAGATACTGAATTTGGAGTTAAGGTAAGTATGTTACAGGCAGTTCCAGTAGGTTTGCTATGATTTATATGAATACATTATTGAACATGTCTTTGAACTTAATTAGCTTAGTATTACACTAAAAACATGCTAAATCTGATATTTCAGTTATTTAATATGAAATTTATATTATATTATATTTATTCGTATTATTTATTCTTTATTCATTTTATTATGTTATATATATA
>JAVSBV010177139.1:0-13448 GCA_033117975.1 Parotocinclus spilosoma | reverse complement strand
CAGTAGTTCTTGTTTGTACGTTCGCTATACGTGTAAATCGTACAATAAAAGTTTAATAAACATTTAATATGTTACATCATCTCGGTGTACTTTTCTGCAATAATGCTGCGTCACAGAAGTGTAAAACACCTTTTACCAAGGGTCCGGACCCGACCCCGACCCCGTACCACGAACAAAACGTTTCTGTTTTAAGGCTGACTTGATCTTCTCTGCAGGTAACAGAGGACGTGTACCGGCTGCTCCAGAACGACTACGACTTGGTGTGTCGGGGCAATATCAGCGTGAAGGGTAAAGGCCAGATGCTGACCTATTTCCTGGAGGGCAGATCCCAGGGCACAGGCCAGAGGGCTCCCGAACGGCGCCGGAGCACGTACGCAATGGGCCGCGCCGCCAGGGTCGGGGTCGGCTCCGGCTCCGGCTCCGGGCACGTATCCGCTCAGGGCCGCTCGGCCTCCTACGTGGTGGCCCAGGAGGACGTCGAAGAGGACACGGAGGAGGAGGAAGGAGGGGTGTAAGATGCATGGAGCACTTTGGTGGAGCACAACTCTACAGGGCGTTTACGGGCCAAAATACCTCCGTCGGTTTTGTGGTTCGGTAGACGAGCACAGGAACGAGCACAAGGCATCGGGAACCTGCTGAGGACGAGTTCAGGTCGTTATGAGCAATACGGAAGGAAGGAAGGAAGGAAGGAAGGAAGGAAGGGGCTGAATATCGTCTTCCCTTTCCAGTTTGGCCGAGCGTTTTTAACCCTTTTCTCGGCCAGGTACTCGAGGCGTGTCTGTGCACACGCAAAAGGAACTTAGGAAGATCTAATCTATCCTTCAGGACTGCTTTTTTTATGTATCGTATGCCAAGTTGATGTAAATATTTCGATGTTTGATATGGGAATTTGTGGACTTTTCTACACCGTCCAGTCATTTTGAGTAAAGGTGAGTCCGTATGCATGTTCACGAAAACGGCACAAGGGACTCGAACCCGCACCCCGCCCTCCTGCGCCCACCCAATGCGGTTCTGTGTTCTCCGGGACGAAGCGATTTACGTTCGGTATTTTTGCGTACGTTGTGTAGCTTCTCTATACGATGCTGAGGATTCCCTTTTTATCGATCAGGGTTTTTTGAGTGACGACTTTCCTGTTTTTTCACTCTTCAGGTTAAACTCTGCGACTGCTGCACTGACGAGTTTTCCCACGGAACGCAATGCTGTTAGCGGAGCATAATTAGCTTTACGGTTAGCTATTATACAGATTGTAAATAGGCGTTACCATAGACACAGGATGCGTTTATTTGTTCGTTCACAGCCGCACTTGAACATTTGGGAGCATTTTTCAGGGGGTTTGATCAGCTGTTGCCTGCTCACGAGGCTGGAAAGGGTTAAAAATCGTCTCTAAAGGGTTTGCACTTGGGTACAGAGGAGCCCAGTGGTGGTTTGTAATAGTCCACGAGGTCCCAAAGGAATCCGGGGTGAAAAGGGTACTTGAAAACCGTTATTTATTTATCCCATCTGTGAAACATGGTGGTGGCAGTGTCGTGGTTTCCTGTCAGGACGAGAAACGTCATTCTAAAGGGTCCCCAAACTTCCAAGGCCCCCAAAAAGCTTGTCCGTTTTGTAAAAGCCATGAAAAAAGCCGCCTGACATCATTGAGGTCAGTGCACGACTTGTTTTTCTCTCGCTTTAGACGACCGTACGCCGAGGTCGAGTACGTGAGGTGCGCAGAGACATTTGCAACCATGACCTCGTAGACAATGACCTCACGGTGAGGGCACTGTCATGCACACGCAGATAATGCAGTCTCTCAGCGATTCATCCCGCAACCAATAATTAGAAAAAAAAACAGCCACTTTTTCTTCTGGAAAGTTTTCGGTTTTTTTTAAGACCATACCCTAGACTGTAAGAGCAGTATTTTGTCCGTAGGGGGCGCACCGCCGGCACTGAGGCTGCTTTATCTTCCGGGGCCACTTCAGCAACCCCTACACAACATACTTTTTTTAAAGTAGAATGGACCGGCCTCTAATCCAGGGCATGCTCACACCTACATAAAGGCACCAGACCAAATAATTGGGTCCGGACCTCCGACCTCAGATGGCCAGAAGACCAGTGTTGGTCTAGGGTTAACGTTACTACTGCCTCCTCGTGTTCTCACGTTCTCGCACTTTAACCGCAGGATAACGCGGGTTGGCGTTCGGGATCCTCCACTTTTCGTTTAATTCATCGATCGTCGTTTTGATTTCCGTGCTTGAGGTCGTGGCATGGCGGCGGCGGCGGTGATGCTATCTTAAATGCTACAAATCTTAAACGCTGCTTCTCTAGATCTTTGTTTTTTTTTTTATTGATTGCTAAGTACAAACAGTCGGAGTGGTTGAGGACCGCTCGGCGTCTTTTCCGGGATCCTTCTCCGACGTCACTAACGCTCCTTGCCTTATTTTACAAGCTTACAGTAACTGAAATGTTTGCCTTTAAGCTGATTCTCTTTGATATGCAGATTTACTGTTTGTAAAAGCGGTGACGTGAGATGCTTCTCCTCTACGGTACAAAAGTTAAGCAGTATAAGGTTTTGGTATAAATAAATTCAGCACTGAACTAAAATGGTTCTTGTCTGAAGTATTTGGACATGTACACATTACACCTACACCTACACCTCCAGTTCCTCTCTTCTGAGTCTGTGTTTTTGGCCATTTATCCAAAAGAGCGTTTGTCCCTTTGCTTTTGGGATCCCAAGAAACTCTTAAAAAGATCCCCAATCCAAAGAAGCATTTGATGATGCCAAAAAGCTATAAAAAGCCACGATCCCCAACTCTAAGAAGCTCTAAGAGGCAAAGTTCTCCATTCCCAAGAAGCTCTTAGAAGTCAAGCTCCTTAGTTAAAAAAACGCCCTAAGAAGTTCCACAAGCAACAATAAATGCTAGGTTACTAAACCATCCAGTCCAAATAAGCTCTAAGAAATCGATCCCTAATCACAAGAAAACTGTAGAAACTCCAGATCCCCAAACTCAAGAAGCTCTAAGAAGTCAAGCTCTCCAAACCCAATAAGAAAAAGATCTACTACCCAAAGAACCTCTGAGAAGCAAAGATCCCCAAAACCAAGAACCTCTAGAAGGCCACGTTCCCAATCCCAAGAAGCTCTAGAAGGCCAGGTGTCCAATACTAAGAAGCTCCAGAAGGCCAGGCTTGAAATCCCGAGAAGCTCTAGAAGGTCATGCCCCTAATCCCAAGTTTCCAATACTAAGAACCTCTAGAAGGCCAGGTTCCCAATCCCAAGAAGCTCTAGAAGGCCATGCCCCTAATCTCAAGAACCTCTAGAAGGCCAGGTTCCCAATCCCAAGAAGCTCTAGAAGGCCAAATTTCCAACACTAAGAACCTCTAGAAGTCCAGGTTCCCAATCCCAACAACCTCTAGAAGGCCAGGCTTCCAATCCCAAGAACCTCTAGAAGGCCAGGCTTCCAATCCCAAGAACCTCTAGAAGGCCAGGCTTCCAATCCCAAGAACCCATAGAAGGCCAGGTTCCCAATCCCAAGAACCTCTAGAAGGCCAGGCTTCCAATCCCAAGAACTTCTAGAAGGCCAGACTTCCAATCCTAAGAAGCTCTAGAAGGCCAGGCTTCCAATCCCAAGAACCTTTACAAGGCCAGACTACTAATCCCAAGAAGCTCTAGAAGGCCAGGCTTCCAATCCCAAGAACCCCTAGAAGGCCAGGTTCCCAATCCCAAGAAGCTCTAGAAGACCATGCCCCCAATCTCAAGAACCTCTAGAAGGCCAGGTTCCCAATCCCAAGAAGCTCTTGAAGGCCAAATTTTCAATACTAAGAACCTCTAGAAGGCCAGGTTCCCAATCCCAAGAAGCTCTGGAAGGCCAAGTTTCCAATACTAAGAACCTCTAGAAGGCCAGGTTCCCAATCCCAACAACCTCTAGACGGCCAGGTTCCCAATCCCAAGAACTTCTAGAAGGCCAGACTTCTAATCCTAAGAAGCTCTAGAAGGCCAGGCTTCCAATCCCAAGAACCTTTAGAAGGCCAGACTACTAATCCCAAGAAGCTCTAGAAGGCCAGGCTTCCAATCCCAAGAACCCCTAGAACGCCAGGTTCCCAATCCCAAGAACCTCTAGAAGGCCAGGTTCCCAATCCCAAGAACCTTTAGAAGACCAGGCTTCCAATCCCAAGAGGTTCTAAGTGCTCCAGTTCCCCAACCCCAATAAACTTTAGGTGACCAAGCTCCTCAACAACCAGAAGCATTTTGGAGTGATGGATTAATTTGAGTTTATTTGACAAGTGGCTATGATACATCTCAAACATCTTAGTAAAGCACTTGGATTTTTATCTAGTTCTTCCCCACAGTCCTGGTACCAAAGATGCACATGAATGTGGGTTTTAGAACAACTTTGTGACCGCAGGGCGGTTGTGACGTCATACCAACCACCCAGAACGGCATTTGGAAGGGAAGAAGGTCAATTCTTCCTAAGCTATGAGTCACATAGTTCCAGCTAAGTGCAAGCTCTGATTAGCATCACAGGTGTGTCTAATGAACCCATCCTCAGAACGTTCCATTACCAGAGTCCATGAGCTATTGTGGGCACCACGGCTTGGAGAGCTGCTGTTTAGGACACTGCTCTGAGGTAAGATCGTTGTGAAGTTGTTTTCAGCAGAGGCAGGCATTCATCGACAAGGTTCTTCTATGTACACAAGTAAATATTTACATCAGTTGGAAAGTGATTTTTTTTTGAAGATCTGTGTGTTCTTTTGTTGAGCAATGCTGGGTTCAGAGTCACCGCTATCAGCAGTTGAGTAACACAAAGGCATCATGGATAAAACAACAAGAAGCAGTGAGGGTCACATGGCTGGACTTCCACTGATCTTCATAAACACAAGCAAGAATTATAAAATAAAAGTCATGCTTAACCCATAATTGTAGATAATATTATCTCTGCCAAACAAAGGACCAGTCCTTGTTGAGGATGTTTTGGGTTCAGTAGATGCATAAACCTATAATTTAGAGTTGAAGGTTTAACACTTACCACTTACAGCTTCAGCCCTGTTTGAATCCAACATCCCAAAGACATATTAGGTCATGGGATGTGTCTAAATGCCCTAATGTAACCCTGTCCTTGACGTGCCAGATCTTGGCAATCCCAAGGAGCTCTAGAAAGATCCCCAATACCAAAAAGCCCTAAGACATCAAACCCACTAGACCAAATAAGCTCCAAGTCATGATCTCCAACCCCAAGAATCTGAATATTCACCAGGAAAGTGGTTGACCTTGTCGCCTCAAAGCTTCATCTCCATTTCAGTCTTGGTCTGTGTGTTTCCTCTAACGTTTCAAAAGTGCGTTAGGTGAGGTGGTGTCCATGTCCCTGTGCTGCCAGATGGGCTCCAGCTTAATTTACAACACAGTTGAAGTTCTGATTGCATGATGCCAAATAAAACATCAGTGAGAGCTGGGCTTGGCTTGATGCACAGCTTCTATGACATAACCAGGGGAACTGCCCTAAATCTTGAATGAAGAGACCTTCTGGTCACTGTCCTAAAATCTCACCAATTCCTGAGCAACAACAAACCTCTCTTTTTGCTTTAGATTGCAGAACCATGTACTTCTTGGACACTATTTTCGAAGCTGATGAAGCTGAGCCATCCCTACTCTCACGTCTGCCTGGACAGGAGGATCTGGACGAACCGTCTTCACATGGTTTGAATACCAGTTTGGCAAATGCCACAATTCATCTCCTGACGCGTCTGATACTGATGCTTCACTGATTCCATTGTGGGTCACCAGGGCTCAGAACTCCAAGACACGTAGCCAGCTTGGAGAGCTGCAAGAACGTCTCGCTTCACCCTGAGCATGAAGACATCTTAGGAGAGCTGAGCTTCCCGATCACAAGGTCAAGATCTCCAACACCAACAAGCTTTAGGTCGAGCTCCCCAGAAACAGTAATCACTAGGAGGCCAAGCCTGCCAACAAGAAGAAGCTCTGTGAGATCTCCAAACCTGAACTCCACGACACCCAGAAGATCTACTAGGCTGACCTCCCCAGTACCCAGATCATCTACTAGGCAGACCTCTTCAACACCCATAAGATCTACTTGGCTTACCTCCCCAACCCCAACAAGTTCTGCTATGCTAATCTCCCCAGTACGCACAATATTCACTAGGCTGAGCTTCCCAACCCAAAGAAGATCTACTAAGATGATCTCCCCAATACCCAGAAAACCTACCAGCCAGAGCTCCCCATCACCAAGACGTTCTACAAGTCCAAGCTCCCAAACTCTTGAGGAAACTTCTTTGGGTTTACCACCAACACGCTATGGAGTTCTGAAAAGTCGTTCTGTAGGTACACATCCATTCATTGGTCATTTTATTAGGTTGATTCATGTACTGTATATATATATATAACTCTAGGTAAGTTCTAGACCCTCATGTGTAGGCCATCAGTCTCAGAGAGACACCATCAGAGCTCTAGGGTGGGTCTTTAACAGCATTATTGTGGGTGTGTTTGGATTTTTTTAACCTGAAATTTACTTTTTTTTAGTAGAGAAATCTGTCCTTCTTCTTTGGTGTAGATCTGACTTTTTCTAATCTCAGTGTGTATTCCTGTTAAAGTTGGCTTCAAGCAAGGCGGGCAGAAAACCTGACA
This sequence comes from Parotocinclus spilosoma, assembly GCA_033117975.1. NCBI lineage: Eukaryota > Metazoa > Chordata > Actinopteri > Siluriformes > Loricariidae > Parotocinclus > Parotocinclus spilosoma. Next base: position 6,832 of record JAVSBV010177139.1, on the reverse strand, counting down.
TCGGTGCTGCCCGTCCAGGTTCTGCTGAGCTAGAGCAAGGACGAACACCCCAGCGGAGACGAGCCAAAGGCAAAAAGCCCTCAGAGGTACGTTCAAAGTCGTGATAGTATTCCAAACTGCCTCATGATTGGTGTATCACGAAGAGCGTTAACGTGCCGAGCGTGGTTGTATTGACCCAGGATGACGTTCCTGCCCCAAGGTGGCTCATCGATCTGATGTTTGACATTGAGGATGCTGTGACTCACGAGCTGGTGGTGGAGTAAAGGTAATTAAGTCCCAATTCAAAATGTCAGATTGATGCAAAACGGCACGACAGCATGTCTCACCATGAGACATTACCCTACCCAAAAGTAGCCTCTGAGAGCCTTTTTACAGGGCAGCACTATAGGAGAAGCACTTTTATGTCCTCTCGTGACATGACCCAGTGTCTAATCAGGGAAGGCCTGTAACCATTTGCATATCAGGCCGAGTTCCAACCAGTTCCAACCGGCTTCACCTCTTGTTTTTCAGATCCTTGACGGCCTGTCTGTTTTTTTTTTCCATCGTTCTTGCATAACCCCCTGTCTGTAACCCAGAGCCACGGCATTAATCATTAGCTCACCGTACGTACAGTACGCACATATCGGCCAATAAATCTTCTTACGTTCAACGTTCTGATGGATAATATTTAGATTGGATCATTTATTAAAGATGCTGCTTTGCCTCAAACTGGGATTTACTTCTGCTAAAACCTCGCCTAGACAAAGCTGGTCAAGGGAGACGGGCCAGATTAATACTACACCAGAATGTGGGCTAATTACCAGCACTGACAAACATGTTGTGATCGAGGCGACCCCTCTGAAGAAGCCGATCTGTTACACAACTCCCAGATAACCCGCTGTGACCCCACGCCTGGATCCAGGCGACCTGGCTGGTACGTGGAGGTACAAAAACGAGTAAATGTGATACGTAATAAGAATTAATATGTACAAACGCGACTAGTGAGTAAGGTACTGAACTTTGGACCAGAAGGTCCAGGGTTCAAATCCCACCTCTGCCACAGTTGGGTCCCTGAGCAAGGCCCTTAACCCACCATTGTTTGGATTGTAAGACTGTATTAATTGTAAGTCGCTCTGGATAAGATAAGGGCGTAAATAATGTAAATGGAATGTCTTGGACTCACGCGTGACCCGGAGGTCGAGCTCAGCCTGCGCCACAGTGTGGCCGTTTTCGGCACTGCACCTATAAACCCCCGATTGCTCCATCTGGGCCGAGCGGACGACGAGCGAGCAGGTCGACCGGTCATGCCCTTGAGCCGTGACGTTCCCGCCGCTTTCCGCGACCCTCTGTCCGTCGGGGCCGACCCACGTGACGGCGTCCGCTCTTCCTCGGACTGGGAAGAAACGCAAACACAGTTCAGGACGCGAAAGAGCAACGCGAAAAATCGGGGCGAAAACGAAAACAATCACAATCACAATCACCTCTGCACACAAACTTTTGACTCTGTCCTACGTGGACGTGTCCGTCCGGAGGGGTGATCAGCACCTGGAGGAGCTCTGGAGGGGACACACATACCAAAGCGTTAGTTAGGGAGTATATATAAGCGTATATCATTATCACCACAATCTCCTCTATAACCCTGTCATCCCGATTACCCTGATAATCCCTGACTCAGGGCAGCTTCTAAAGTTCACAAGGACTTCTGGAGGTTCAAACCCCCAGGGCTGGAGTCACACTCACCTGGCACACGTCCACAGTGTTCCCCTGGACCCGCCCCCGGAACCCTGACCCGGACAATCGGACGATTGGCCGTGGGTTTTCATTCTTCAGAGCCTCAGGATGTCACAAAGCCGTCCCGTGGTCCATCCTGCAGCTGTTTGTGGCCTGAAGTCTCCCTCGGCCGCTGTAACTCTGTCTTACTGAGTAATTAAGTTACGAAGCCAAACCTCGTTACTCCCGCCGAGCTCGTTAGTCGGGGGTTTAAACGGCCGGTCAGAGACGGAAAATGTGCTGTCACCACGAGTTTCGGCTCTGATTCAGGCACGATCGTTACCATTAGAACCACGGAAAACCTGCTTCTCGTTTCAGCCTGGCTAAAACGTCTCATCCGATGAGTCATCGCCCGGCACGCCCCTCCCCCCCGAGAGACGACCTGCGACTGGTTTTTGGGGGGAGGGTGCCAAAACTTTTGCACGAGGCCGGGGCTGGGGAGCAGACTGGCGGTGAGCGTCCTGGTTATTAACCCTTCTAATGCGATTGCCTTTTTCGAACACCAGGGGGCGCAAGTCCAGGTCGTGATTTTAAACTGGTTGTTTGGCGGAAATCATAAAGGATTCGTTTGACGTAACGAAGCTACGATAAAGCGTTTTGTTTACAGTTTTAACTCTCTGTTTCGCAGGTTTTTAAATTCGTTTTAACGAGAAACGTTAAAATTTTTTTTACGTTTTTGCATCGCTTGTTCCTCGGATGTTCCTACTTAAAAATCTACTGAAAAAAAATCAAAATAAATCTTTATTTTTCAGCCCTTTTTCAATTTCTCGAGGACGATGTGGAATCAATACAAGGACGAAGGAAGAAAAGAAAAAAATGTTTTATTTAGCCTACAATTAAATTAAAGAGAATGTGGGGGAAAAAATTTAATGAACAGAAGAAAACCGTTGGCTCTCCAACGGAGGGTGTAAAAAAATTTTTTTTTTCAATTATTATTATTTTTTTGCATTTCAACCATTGGTGCTACGAAAAATACCAAAAAAAAGATTGAGAGAAAAAAAAAAAAAAAAACATTTTTTCTTAATTTATAGCGCCGAAAAGGGTCAGAAAAAGGTTATGATAACAACCAATTGGAAATTAAAAACAGTGAAAAGTGAAAATATTGCGTGAAAAAGAGATCCCAGCGCAGCACGAAAGTGGATTTATAATGCTTAAGGACCTTTCCCTTGCCACTGTCGCCCTTGGTTTGGCCCTAGATACAGAATTTATGAAGCCACTTTGAGACAATGCTCTTTAAAAGCTACGTTTCGGGGCAGGTTTCGCTTCTGTTTATACTTTCCGAAACCCTGTGACCCTTCCCGTGGGCAAGAGTGTACAAAATAATAAGAGCACCGACCAGGAGGGCCTAAACGTCCCGACTCAGGCTCCTGGTGGGCGTCCAACAGCCACGTATCAGGATCTAATAGCAGGACCTAAATGGAAAGAGGTTCTGGGAGCTGGTGGGGGTTCCCGTTCGGCCGTTACGCAACGAATTAGGAGTAAAGTTTACGGGACTGGAATGCCAGAGAGCAAATATGCATGATGATAGGGGCCAAAAGCAGCCGAGAAACCATGCATCATAGTGACTGCGCTCCCTCGGGTGATCCAACCCGGGTTTAAGGGAGTGCTAAAGCGAACGGACGTCTAACACACGACGCATCTGGTCTGCATTTATAACATTCTTCTCTCTCTCTCTCTCTCTCTCTCTCTCTCTCTCAGGTCAGTGAGTCAGAGTCGCTTTCAGCACTGCTGGATTCCCCGGAGCTCCCGACTGTACTCTCTCTAATGCTTCTAGCAGATCTTTCCAGGTGAGATGTTCCACATGCTCAGGAAACTGTTCTGGACCACGAGCATGCTTACACGACCGACCGTTCTATTCTAGTGCTGCCCGGTCCCGACCTGGTCCCGACCCGGTCCCGACCTCAATGGGACTCGGACCTGCCTGGGTGGGGTCGGAAAATGTTAATTATAAACGGAACTTTATTTCCATAGTTATTAATGATCCGTTCAAACGGAATAAATGAGTCCTGGATATAAAACCTGCTCTCTGATTGGCTAACAGATCTGCTCGTTCAGGATCCAATCAGCAAACCCGATTTATTCGGATGAATCTCATATTAAGATCGTGTGGGATCATTTACAGTAGTTTTTGTTTGAGGGTGGATTGAAATCATCATTTAATTACAAGACTAAAATATAATAATAATCCATGTTATATTTTACAAATAGTTTTTACATTATAAACTTTTCATAAATTTTACTGGGACTGGGACTGGGACTGGGACTGGGACTGGGACTGGGACTGGGGTCGACTCTAAATGCAGACGTGTAAATGTTTTCTTCTGCTCCTTTACCTTATAATTAAGCTTAGTCACTGATTAGAGGAAAGAAATGTAAAGGATGCAAAGAAAATAAACGATAAGAAGCCAAGAAAGAAAGAAAAGACCAAATTAAAAAAAAGAATTAAAGAAAGAAAGTGAGTGTAAAACTGCAGAATAACAAGAAAAGGCGAAAATAAAAGAGTGAAGAAAGAAAGAAAGAAAGAAAGAAGAAAAAAACGGAATAAACAAAAAGCTATGACAGTTCTAAGATATAAGGAAAGCAAGAAATAAAGAAAGAAAGTTAAAAACAGTGAAAGTAAGGGAGGATCTAACAAATAAAGTAAATAAATAAACAAGAAAAGGATATACTAAGAAAAGAAAAAGCTATAAAAAGAAATATATAACAAAAGTAAAGAGAGAAAAAGCAACGACAGGGAAGAAAAATTTAAAAAATAGGAATTACATTTTAAAAAAGAAATAAAAAGGAATTTAAAGAAAGAAAGATAAAACAAAAGTTAAGAAAGACAAAAAGGACAATATATAACTATATAAATATATAAATATTACCAAAAAGATAAAAATAAAAAACAATGGCAGGAAAGAAAGAAAGAAAAAAGAAATGCAAAACAATTAATGACAGAAAAGAAAGATATAAAAAGGAAATTAAGAAAAAAACAAAATAAATAAAAAAAAGATAAAAAGCAATGACGGGAAAGAAATATATAACAAAAGTAAAGAGAGGAAGAAAGAAATAATAAAAGAAAAAGCGACGACAGGGAAGAAAGATAAACGGCAATGACAAGAAAGAAAAATATGGCAAAAGGAAAGAAAGAAAGAATATAATCATAAACAATAAAAACAATAAAAAATAAAGTAAATAAATAACAAGAAAAGGATGTAAAAAGACAGGAAAAAGCTATTAAAGTAAGAAAATACATAAGAATTAAAAGAAATAAGTAACGAAAAGATAAAACAAAAGAACAGAAAAAAATGACAGAAAGAAAGAACATAAGAAAGGAAAGAAATAACAAAATAAGTAAAAATAAATAAATAATGGGAATAAGAAAAAAAACAGTGACTGTACAGAAAGATATAAAACAAGAATAAGAAATAAAAACATAAAAAGCAATGAAAGTATGGAAATATAAAACAAAAGAGGAAAGGAAAAAAGAAAGGAAGAGAAAATAAAATAAGTTAAGAAAGAAAATAGAAACAAACAAATAAATAAGTGATAAAACAAGAAAGATAAAATAAAAACATAAATAAATAACAAAAGTAAAGAGAGGAAGGAAGAAATAAGAAAAGAAAATGCAACAACGGAAGAAACTTAAAAAATAAGAACGAATTTTAAAAAAGAAAAAGCTAAGGAATTTAAAGTAAAAAACAAAAGAAAGCTAAAACAAAAGTTAAAAAACACAGAAAGGACAATATATAATTATATAAATATATAAATATAATAAGAAAGATAAAAAGCAATGACAGGAAAGAAAAATATGGAGAAAGAAAGAAAGAAAAGAAAGAAAGAAAGAAATAATAAAGAAGATTAAGAAAAGAGAAGCTAAGAAAGAAAGTAAAAAAAGAAAAAGCAATCACAGTAAGGAAAGACAAAACAAAAGAAAAAAGTAATGACAGAAAATAAAGATATAAAAAAGAAGATTAAGAGTTAAAAGGAAATCTAAGGAAATAAATCAAGAAAGATAAAAAGCAATGACAGGAAAGAAAAATAGAACAAAAGCAAAGAGAGGAAGAAAGAAATAAGAAAAGAAAAAGCGACGACAGGAAAGAAAATTTTTTTTTAAGGAATTTAAAGAAAGAAAGGTAAAACAAAAGTTAAAAAGACAGAAAGAAAGATAAAAAAAAGAAAGAAAAAAGTAAATGCAAAAAAATAATGAAAGAAAAGAAAGATATAAAAAAGAAGATAAGATTTAAAAAAATAAAGAAGATAAAGAAGTTAAAAAGGAAATCAAAAAAGGAAAGAAAGAAAGAAAGAAAGAAAGAAAGAAAGAGAGCATCTGTTGGTAGCTGGTGGTTCTTTTGGGACGCCCATAAAGGCCGAGGTCCCTGAGGTCTGTGGAACCAGTCGTGACCCAGACGGGACCCAGACGGGACCCAGACGGGACGTTTCCCGTTCATTAATTATACAGATTTCTATTAAACTCTACATTCTAGAGGAAGAAGATCTTTGGTTTGGATTTACCTGATGCAGCTACGCCTCTGATCTCCTGGTCTTTGGGTTCTGCTCCTCCATGAGGAGATCCTCTGAGAGTCCAGATCTGCAGCAACAGGAGCACGGAGAGCAGGGAGAGAGCGGACCGGGACCGGGACGAGTGCGGAGCCATGGTTCTCCACTACACACACCGCTACACACACTCACTACAAACTGAGCGTAAGCTGAGGAACTGAGGAGAGAGGGAGGGGGAGGATCTGGAGGGAGGGGTTACAGATGATGACAGACAGGTAAATATCGATGACGTCCCACACTCTGAATGTTACACAAAGAGCCAAGAATGAATACAAAACATTACAAAACTCTCCAGAATACACACTAATGTAAAAAAGTTACACAACCTCAACAAGGACCAACTAACTAAGACACTGAGAGACAAAAGATGATAAGAAACAGAAGGAACGTTTATGTTGGGGGGGGGGGGTATTACGTCCCAGCATTAAACAAAAATCTGCAAAGTATGGACTCTATATTTATATAAGTATTTCTACACTATTTTAGCGGTAGAACTTGCAGAACGTTTGGGGAACATCGTAGGGTTTGAATGAATTCAGTC
>JAVSBV010177129.1:0-13449 GCA_033117975.1 Parotocinclus spilosoma | reverse complement strand
CCGTTTTGTAACATATGCTCGTTTAATTGGACCGGCCGGTTATTAGGACCAAAACGATCGCGTCCCGATGTGTTTTCCGATTAACCGGATTCGACTGTATTCCTGTCCTGTCTTAGCCACTGATGCTGATGCAGTGGTAAATAAACCAAAACCGTAAAACAAATTACCTAATTCCATTTTGACATGTGTGTGTGTGTAAGTGAGATGTGAGATGTATCACTAGTGTTAATAGAGTATATCAGGAAAAAGTGCCAGTTGAAATGTAATGGTCAATACTGTGACATCATCACATTCTACCATTAATGTCCTAGGGAAGAAAACACTGTACTACATTAGTACTAGTAACTCGTTAATGATGATAAAGATTAAATAGACTGATATAATAGATGGGGTGGTGTCTAAAATGACAACCCTCCAACAAAACGCCTGAATTTAAGTCCTGGAATTGCCTTAGAGGCCTGACTGGGCATCAAGACTGACTGTGTGAGGGAAAGGAGGTCAACTGGGGATCATCTGATCTTGACACTCTTACCTGGGTCCCTGGACAGGTGTGGGGCCTGCATTTTGTATCACGAAAGATTAGAAATAACAGAAACCTCTTTAAATTAAGACAATCACGTTATAGGTTTCTACAAATAAAGAAATGCATATAACAACCAAAAATATTAATGACAATAATAATAAATATAATGAAATTATTATTATTAATATTATGGTTAACTTAAAAAACAGACATTGTTCATTTAGGATTCAATCGTTTGTGTACATTTTTAACTGCGTGGCTAAGAAATATTTGTAGCTTGTTAAGTTGTAATGAAGCTTTTATCTTGAGAACTGCTTATACGTTTCCTAACATGCTAGTTTTCAGGCATTATGTAGGCTACTTGATCAGGTAAAATGTCAGAGCATCTGTGATATCTTTCAGATGCTTTTGTTATTGTTCATTGGTTCAGAACTCTGTCTGGGTTTTGTATCCTGTGCTATCTAGGTTTAAACATACTCTTTGGGGTGCTTTCATTTTAGACACAAGTAAAGTTGTGCATCATGTCTCTTGTTGAAAATCCAAACCATTTCCAACTGATAAGTACATTTTTCATTCTCCATCCCCCGTGCTTTTATTATGATGGTTCCCGTGATCTCTGTAGTAAGGGGGATCATGGAGACATTTTAATGGTTTGGACTAAAATCATCCTTACCTTCATACGCTACCAGTGAATTATTCTCTTTTTTGTAATTTCTGGATTGTAGGACTGGTGATTACCAGGATGGGACGATACCTCAGTGATTATCCCTTCATCACCCTGGTGCTAGTACCTGTTGGATTTTTTCTGGCCTTTTCTGCAGTTACTTTCCCCTCCGTTACAGCATACTGTCTTCTTTGAAAGTAGGAAATGCAAACAGTAATGCAGATTCAACATGCAAAGCCAACAGAGAACTGAACAGGTTTTCAATTCCACTCTACTTATGAAGTAATAAAACTTACTTTACCATAGCAACTGGGCAGAGATGGAATCTAAAACCTTCTGGTTGTGGTCCCACAGCATGTTTAAAGTCACTTAAATCACCTTTATTTCCCACTCAGATGCTTGGTTTGAACTTCAGCAGGTGGTCTTGAGCATGCCTAAAGAGTATCCTAATACTACACCTGTAAATGGTTTACTCCAAGTCTGATCCAATTCAGATTCAGATTACTACCATGAGGCATACAATATTTGTTCCTTCACAAATATTTCTCTCAAGTCATGATAGGTGGAAATAAGAGGGGGTGGTCTAAGGGCCGCCAACAATACATTGACTGGGTCGTCTGATTTTACCGTTTATGGGTTCGTAGGTGCCAGATAACCAAAACGTGTAAAAATTACCCTTCCATAAGTTTTCATTCTACAGAGGAAAAAAAACAAAAACAGTGGCCTGTAAAATTTTATTGGAGGTGATAACACGTAAAAACTCAACAAAAGTGGAAGTCCTACAGGAATGACTTTGGGACCTAGGATGCTCAATATAGAAATAAAAAGTGTAGTTTTATGAAACCCATACACACAACAGGGGTTTTACTGCATGTGAACAACTATTACGCCGCAAGATACTGATGTAAAGGTTATTCTGTGTTCTTTTTATGTTGTGCTTGACGTCGCCGCCATCGCTGAATCGCTATGGCCTCGACAGATCCAAAAACCAGTCGCAATCCGGAGCCGATGCACAACAATAAAAACGATCAGTGCTGAATGAATTGGCAGTACAAAACATCCTTTTTACACAAGGGCACATTTACAAGAGAATCTCTGGTTAAATACAGACTAGAATGTAGCACTAATGAAGATAAGGCAATTGTGTGAGTTTATGACAAAAATGTGAAATGTCATTACTTTAGCACTGGCAAAAAAAAAACAAAATTATTTAAAGCAACTAAAAAAACAGGTCAAGTCTAACAAAAAATGTTTTATGTATACATTATAAGCAGAAGGGCATGGGTATTTGAAATACAAAGTAGCCAATCGGGATCCTGTAGAACACACCTCACATAGAAAACTTTTTTTTTGTTCTTTTTAGGATTTTTTTAACAGCACTAAAAAGGGTATCGCAAGATGCTGAAAACAAAAAAAAAAATTCATATGCCAGATCCAGGAGAAATCCTCATTGCAGTTCATGGCGCTGTCGTTTTCACCAAGGTGATGTTTCACAAAAAAAACAGCAACAGTTTCACATGCGCTTTCTGTCTTCAGCCTCTTGCTGCAGCATCGCTGGCCCGTGTGCACCAGGCGAGTCTGAATGGTGACACAGGTCTCTGTTCTTTGGCACTTATGCTGGCAGACTTAGCTTCTTTCCTTTCAACACTGTAAGGGGAAGAAAGCAGGTTACTTTTAATTATTACTTTAATCACATCAAAGGATCTGTATGTATTTAATTTATTTATTGTGGTTTGGTCACAGGCACGAGGAAAAAAGGCGAGTGCCGTAGATCATCATAGCGTCATCATTCGTGATGACACGGCCTCGAGCTCTATTGCTTTTATACAACGGTTTAAATAAATAAAAATAAACCAAACAAGCCCTGAATTTCACACTGGCAATAATCAAATGAGTTATTGCTACACAACGGAAGAAATTACAGAAATTACATTCGCAGGAAGTGATATGGAAGTTGCTATTGTATTCATAATTAATCCCCATTGAGTGCGTTGATAACTGCTGAAATAATATTGTCAGTAATCTAATAAACGCTCCAATCTTTATTATATATTTTTACTTTAGCCAATAATCTGAATGGAACAGAAACTTAAAATTGTAACAATTAAAGAATGTAATTCTTAGTTCCCCTAGCATATCAGAGTCTCCCCAAATGCATTTAGTAGCCGTTTCGCTACGTTTTATTCCATGGTTGCCAGATTGGTCGGCAACTAAGTCTATGTAAACAAGCTAAATGAAGCAAAGTCTCTTAGAATAATCACACCTGGCAACCCTGTTTGATTCTGCTATGCGCAGACTGTGAAAACACGATTGAAACCAGAGTAACGGTATACAAGCACTGAGAAATCTGATTACTGGAATAAAATCCAGCTAACTTTATCATATGTCTTGGTCTGATTTTAAGGCCTTAATCTGATCTGCAAAATAAGAAGTAAGATGTTTACATGACCACTTGAATAATTAGAATGCAGAAATTTGATTATGATTGGATTATTAAGTGCCTGTAACAAACCCCCAAGCTACCGTAACCTTCACCCGTTTTATATTATGCCACTTGTTCTCTGAAGTTTACCTTTTGTGACGTAAAGGTAGAAGAAATCACAATACAGGATGGTCTGCACCACCCCGGCCACGATGGCGATCATGTCAAAGAAGCCCTCGAAGTAGAATCTCCAGATCCAGTTGAAGAGGTAGAGGGCACGGTAGACCCCCAGACTGAACAGATAGTGAGTGGTGATGGTCTCGGCCTCTCCCGTTTTACTGATCAAGAACAGCTGGGGCAGGATGGCCACCGACTCCAGGTAGATGGAGAAGGTCCACAGGATCTGTGGGGGGGGGAAACCAACACGTGTGAGAAGCTGATATAGGTACTACAGGTACACAACCACTGCTACAACTTGAACAAGGAATGTATTCATATACCTCCAGAGGAGAGAAGTCATGGTTGACCAGGAAGGCCAGGCCTCCTACTGGCACAATGAGGAACTCCACTCTGAAAGTGTCATGGTTCCCGTCATAAGTAGCCTTGAATTTCATGTAGATCAGGTACACGGTGGCATAGGCACAGCCAATGTAGATGACCTGTGAGGAGAAATGAGATGAATGGGAGTTGAAAGTATTTGCACCACTTTAAGCATTCACCAATCAACCATAACGTTATATCCAAAGGTGCAGTGGATAACACGGGCAGGATGATGCTCTGGGTTATGTTTTGATGTTTTATGCTAGAGCAAAACCTCAAGTCCTGGCATCATGTAGACTTTAACGAGTATCACCTACCTAAACATCGTTCCAAACAGAGTGTACCCCTTCTTGGCAAGGACTTGCTTCAGCGTTATAATGTCACACACCACAAAATAGTTCAGGAATAGTTTGAGAAACATGAAAACATTTAAGGTTAAGGTTCTCACTTGGCCTCTCTAGATCTCCACCCAATCAAGCATCTGTGGGATATACTGGACAAAAATGCCAGATCCATAGAATCCCCACCTTGATCCTTCAGAGCCCTGGTGGCACGAGGCAAACCTATACCCTCTACAGGCTGGTAGTTTTAACATTATAGCCGGTCGCTTTACATGTTTCATTACACATGAAGAACACAATACTCTAGCAGCACTACACTTATATCTGATCTGTGACGACGTCACAATATGCGAAACATTTCGTACGTGAAACCACTTATTTCGTTGCATCGATTTGTGGATGCTTTGTTTACTACTCACTGTAGACTTTAGCAAACGCCAGCACAGCAACAGATCTTCATTTTATACACACATTTAATACACAAAAACCAATCACTTCGGTGTTGACCGCTCCAGCAGTGTAAAGGAAACAAATCAAACTTAGAAATGCAAAGCATTCTACTTTAAACTCATTTCCTTTGATTAAGGTTGCATGGCAGGGTGTGGAGCATGTGCAATGCTCTGGGCACAAGCAGACCTACACTCCGGACAGAGCACCAGTCCATCACATTGCAACCGTCGTGTCACAAGCCCCACCCGGGACACAGCACATAACCCTTAGCTCATATTTACTGCCATTATAATTCTTATACAGTGTTCTTTACACTACCTTACTTAACAGTTAGTGGAATCCCATTAACTAGGATATTGATTCTTCTCACCTGTCCAGCAACTGTGCAATAACATCCTCTGCTATTTAAAACTCTTGTCTAAAGCAGTTAGAGAAAAGCAATATGTACAGCAATTAAATGGTATCTCCAATGATTATGATAAAATGATTAAAACAAAAGAAAGCGCTTATAGAAAGGCACTCGGGTCCGAACTCTATCCCAGTCTGACATTTACCTTTTTTCCTCCCAGTCAAAGTTTTTTTTCTCTACTTTTTTCTCTAATATACTGCCTTATGCAAAGATTTGGGTATCCCTGGTGATTTAATTTAACTAATTACCCCAAATAACCGTGGATTATCTTCGCCGTTAACTAAATCTTTAAATTTTACAACATTTTGCAAATTAAACAAACAGCAGTTTTGAGCTTGGGGCACTGAGGTGCTGTAATCATTGCAAACACCCAGGTTTGATTATTGTTGATGCCTTTGAACCAGGTCATGTAGTTTTACTTCCCATCACTTTCAGCATCAGTGGGTATTTATGACAAACAAATGACATCGATACACCAAGTTACTTAGAACCTAATCAGATCTAATGCATGTCTACTGACTGTGGGTGGAAACTGGAGCACCCAGAGTACACCCACACATATGGGGAAGCCATACAAACTCCACAGCCGAGGTCAGGATCCATCAGGTGACCGAGAAACATGCAATCTAACAGGGAGCGTTTGGTGTTGCTAAGGAACCTGCATCAAACACATGACAACAGCTAACAGAGCAAAATCCATGATTGAGTCTGGAAATGCAAGCAGTGGGAAGGAAACCTCGAGGTGCATCACCTACCTTCATGCACGTGTTGTAGAGCGAAATGAAGGAGGTCAGAAGATCCAGATATCTCGTTGTGAAAACCAGGGCAAAGAGGATCTGGCTTTTCCCAGAGATTCCTGTAAAGCAGACGGAGCGATCAGATGGATCGGAGAGACACAGGACTTAAAAGATTGGCTCAGGTCTAATCAGTGATGTGGACTTGAACGGCCTTATCGCACTTCAAGATTGCACTCTACGTTTACTGTTAGCCACGGAGAGCCTATAACCCACTGCCACGTCACAGGCAGCCAATAATTACAGGGAGGATTCTGAAGGATTTGGATGCATGGCATTTTTGAAAACACGGCCGAGATCCGATCGCAGTCCAAATGCAAAACGTTCTCCAGCACTTCTGGAGGTGATGAACTGGGTATGACTGGTGTGAAACAGAAAGTAGGGAGCGAGTCCTGTGAAATGTTTGGCCGGGCAAATAGCTGTTAGTTATGCATGAACCAATCATCTCGCTCAAAATAAGACGATTTAAAACGCAGGTCTCCATATCTGATCGCCTTCCATATGCATCGGATCATTACAAGTTTGGAAGTTGATGAGTGTTCATCAGTTTAATTGAGGAATCAGTAACGAGTAAGCCACGTCTAAGACAATTTCTCCAAGCAAAAAAGCACTAGTATATGCAAGTTTACTCATTTAACATGCAGATTGAAAAACCGTCTAGGTTTTGAAACCCAGCTCATTTAATTCAAGCTCATTCAAATTAGCCTGCCATCCTAGCATAGCTTGCTAACACTTTTCAGTAATCAAGAGACACATAACTGACTCTTATACTTCCTGGTGTAATTAACTTTACATTTAAACACGCACCAATAGATACACATTATAAATACTGTAATAAGTACAGCTATTTGTCAGTAGCTCACCTGCGCAGGACCTGGTTTTCCAGATCTTCAGCAGCAGAATGATGATCGCTGCGAGGTGAGAGAGATCTCCGGACAGTCGAAAGATATTCATTGTGAAGTTTAACCTTGCTGGCTTTGCAAAAAAAAAAATAAAGCAAAACTATTCGTTATCTGGAATTATTCCGAATGCGAGACGGCTGAAATTTGGCGTCACCGGTCTCCAGGACTTTTCCAGCGCATTCCTCTGAATAATATGGCGAACACGGGGCGACGTGGCCGGTGGACGTGGCTAAGAGTTAAATTACAAAGCACGCCGGGAAATGTAGTTCACCGCCCACCAGAGACCGCTTTGAAAACGGGAAATAACGTTAAAATGATCTTTAATAACCCTGAAATTACTCGCGAACCATCAAATTAGACTATAAAACGATTAGTACGGGTATGCTTTGTTTTTATAAACCCTATTAAGCGGTCACTGGCTGTAAAATCTTAAAAGTTTGTGCTCCCTGACCAGTGTTGTATAAGCTAACAACTTATGTTAGTCAAGTAAAGTAAAGTAAAGTATTACCATTTTAGTATCAAAAGAGACTCGTGTGAGGGGTGGTGTTATGGAATCTCAACTTCTATCCAAACAAACTAGCTTAATTTTTGTATTATACGCTTTAGGTCTGGTTTGAATCTGTATAGTATGACATCAGAGGTGATCAGTCAGTCTAGACCCAAGCAGTCAAGACCCAAGCAGCTCTTGTTTAAGTCATTTACAAAGGGTAAAAAATATGCCAACGGGCCACTGGTAATGTGTTCGTAAGAGTGATGTCAGGGGCCAATTGAAAACTGTCTGAGGGCTGGAATTTGGACCCCCAAATTGGGCACCCACGAGCCACACCGTTAACACTACATACAGAATTAATTTGGTTGATTATCTTGTTACAACTGCTGTTAAGCTCTGTGCTGGAGGTGGGAGAAATTGAATTTGAGAAAAGAACTGAAGGACTTTACCAAGTCGTCGTTATGGAGAGACAATAAGGTTGAGGCATCTCCTAAACACCAAGGTTGACAGACTTCAGTAATATCAACAATCTCTTTTACTTATTTTATCCTCTTGTAAACATTTATCCCAAAGTCCTATTGCAACATTTCCTTATACATACTTACTTCTTTTATTTTGGTATTGGACAGCACACACACACACACACATAGAGCCGTTAGAGGAAGGAACAGCCCTGGAGACTGGGTCAGATCACTTCTCTCTTTTATTAAACACAGATTCAGTTCGTCAGCAACAATTAAAGGACTCTGAACACTCCACTTGTGGATATCTGGATTAAGTCCTACATTAACCTGAACCTATTATCAGTATGGATTTTAATTTCTTCCATCAAATTACATTTCTGCTCATCTTGAACTCAGGTAAGTAATAAAAAGCTTTAAGTATCGAATTGTTCTTCTCTTAACAAAGTCTTTATAGATTTATTCACATATGAAGTCTTGCTAACTTTATGTTAGTATGTAAAATATATGTAAAACCAGTCAAATCTCTCATATTGGAAAATATTTTCATATAAGCGGACATGTAGTTATTGTTTTAATTCAACAATTTTTTTTGTTTTAATTCAGACTTTTCTAAGCCCAGTGTTATCTATTATACAAATGTTCAAATCTTTTAGAAATAAATGTGTGTCCAAAGTATAATAGGTTTTTTAAAATGAATATTTGTCCAAATAGTACAATGGTACATTTTATATACAATTTAGGTATTTGTCTTTTTAACACAGTCTTCGTGTTATATTATTATTATTATTATTATTATTATTATTATTATTATTATTATGATTGCAATTATTGAAATGTAAATTTACTAGTGTCTGATCAGGGGGCTCCAGTGCCTATTCGTGTAGATTGCAGGTACAAGCGTGCCGTAAAACTGACACCTGTTCATTCCAAACTGGGTAGAGGTTTTGCTGTTCTAACACTGGGTGGAGATCACCCTACCAACCTTCCCTCTTTTAGATACAGCCAATCGTGTCTGGTTGTGACACCCAACCTGGCCAGCAGGTATTACCATGAGTCAAACCTGAGTCCAGGACTCAGATCAGGACAAGTGTTAAAACATCAGGGTTAAAACATAACAAAATATGAATGTAAAAAGATAATGTTACCATCATATCAGAAGATGCCCTGTACTAACCGCAGTCTTCTAATAGTGACCCACAAGTTGTTCTTACCTGTTGTATCCCTAATACAGGGCTGTTAGTGAGCGGCTGCCGAGTGAAGGTCAGACAGCCCCAAGAGCTTCTTTATGGGAAAGCCAACCAGTCACCTCCCATCCCTTGCCTTGTTAACACCACAGGCTGCACAAACATCAATCCAGGAGATCTAATGACTTTCTGGTATGTGTTCATGCCGAACTCCTACCTTCAGCTGGATGTGAAGAGCCAAGGAAAGTACATGCTAAAAGGTGAAAACCTAAGTATCAACTGGCTGTCACACGCTGATGAAGGGATCTATTACTGCGTTGTGATTCTGAACAGATTTCACATGAGTGGCATGCAGGGTATTGGAAGTGGGACGACACTAAAAGTCAGAGGTAAGGACCTATTGCATTTTTTACCTGTGCTGTTTTAATCGATTTTCTTTTAAATATATCTTTCTGCTTTATGTTCAGAAAGTGACTTTACTACAGGACAAGTTCTGCTACTTGTGCTGGTGGCCTTACTCTCGCTATATAACATTATAATTCTGAGCCTCGCCATCTGTGTCTTGGTAAAAACAGTGATTCTTGACTATTCCAATATAAAACAAATGCTGCCTGTTTTATATATATATATCACATTCAAGCTAAACTATTTTTATTTTAATAAACCAGATGGGACTTCACATATCATTCTTACAAAGAAGAACAAGGAAAAGCCAGGTCAAGGTACCACTTTATTTGATGTTGTGTGTTACTGGAGAAAATGTAGTTTTTCACTTTAAATAGAGTGACTGACTGATTATCAGTCATTTATAATATATGTTGTGCACATGTTTGATAAAGATTTGATTGGCTTCTACTGAAAACTACTCTTTTCTGTTCTCCCAGGCCCTCACCTCAGCAGAGGCAGGAAAATAATTATTGTCATTGCTAAGCCTGGCTCTGGGTTATGTACTAACTCTTTGGTTGCATAGGTACTGGTGCAAGGACCAAAGGCCACAGTGCCTGATACTACAGAAATAGATTAAAGGTTTGGCACATGGGAGTCTGAGGGCCTGGTGCCTAAAGGACCCTAGGAGGGGGAACATTTGCAAAGTTCAGCCATATCAGATGAGTTGGAAAGCCCACTTGTTGATTAGAGTGGGATCTGTGGAACATGACCCAAACCAGGAGTAGCCCATCACATATCCTTACTCCTTCAAATTAAGTCCATTCTAGCAGGGTTTAATATTTTAAACTGCAGTGCACCATTTGGCACAGAGCCTTTGCATGTGCAAGCATCAGGGCAATGCAAATGCAAAATCTCAGACACCAAAAGTTAATTTTCAAGCCGAAGATGGCACTTTTTGCATGTGGGATTGAACCGTGGACCATCAGGTCTAGAGTCCAGTACCTGAACTGCTAGGCTACCGCAGTCCCAGATATACTGTTATCCTAAAAAAAAAAAAAGTTAGCGCTTAAAAGAGCAGAGAAGGATATAGGGGGTAAACAAATTAAATGCAGGGATGAAAATGCATAATTCAAATAGTGCCGTTAGTGCAGAACATGAGGACGACCAACGACCAAACATGGGCTAAGTAAGGTTTTTGCGAGCATGAAACAGCATTCATTGAGGACATAAACGTGTATGAGAGTTTGTAGGATGGCCGTGAGAACATCTCATAGCACTCCAACAAGGACTTTTGCCAGCCCTGCAAAAGACTGGCAGATATTTGAAAACTATTTTAAACTACACTGCTCACAAAATAAGATATCACCTATTTTGTGAGCAGTATATTTGGGTATGACACAATCCCCAATACTGAAGTAGAGGCTAGGTTATTTTATAAATAATAAGATATTTGAATTCAGTCGTTGAGTGGGACTGTGGTGGCCTAGTGGTTAATGTACTGCACCATGGACCAGAAGGTCCAGGGTTCAAATCCCACCTCTGCCACAGTTGGGTCCCTGATCAAGGCCCTTAAAACACAATTGCTTTGGATTGTAAGACTGTATTAATTGTAAGTTGCTCTGGATAAGGGCGTCTGCTAAATGCCATGAATGGTGGGATTTCTTATTGTCGTATTGAAAACGAATGTATTGAATCTTCGACCATGTCCACTGATTGGCATTTTTGGAATCTCTGACCCTTCACTTACTCTTAGTTCCACACAAAAAGATATCATAGCCTTCACATCTTTGCTAGCTAGATGTTCTTTGCTACTCCAATGGAAATCTAGCAATTATCCTCCCATCTATCTATGGCTGAGGGATGTTATGTCATTTTTAAAATTGGAAAAAATTAAATATACGATAAGAGGCTGTACTGCTACATTTTTCAATAGATGGCAACCCTTCATTTCTTACTTTAACAAATTAGAAACTTTACCTAATTGAACGTGTGCTCTAATGATTTTTTGTCTCTGTCATGTGTCATGTGATCTATTGGGCCATGTCTGTGACATGGTGGTTGGTTATGCTGGCCGGTCGCGGTGAAATGAGTGAGCGTGGGGTGGGGCGGGGTGCTCTATTTTTATTTCTCTTTATTTTATTTTTGGTTTTGGGGTTAGATTTGTTTTGTTTTTATTATTGGTAATTCGTAAGTTGTGTTTTTTTTTTGTTGTTTTTTTTTACGGTTTGGTTTTTACGGGTTTACGTTTTTTTGCGTTCGGACTCTGCGGGACAGCAAGTACCAGATTCTATAATGTTTATGAGGTGCACTCCGTACACAAGTCTTACATAAAAAACCCAGAGGATGGCAAAGCCTAAACACCGCTCCTCCGTACATGGCTTCTGTAAACAGAATGAACACATATTGGTCTGAACAAAAACAATCCAAACAATAGGAAAACCGAATAACTTCCCTTAAACTCCTTCAAGATAAGAGGGAAAATAATAGTTCAGTGTTTCATTGCAAAGAACGTGGAACCAGTCACAAAATCTAATTTAAATCAGACATCATCTTAAAATCGAGATATCTGCAACAGTCGCTCTCTACCCTGAATTCTCTGAATGTAAACGGAGCAAGCCACACGTCAGCCTCAGGGCACGACTCAATTCACAACGCCAAAGTGCCCAGCAGGCGTGGCTAATTACAGTAACTGTAAAAATTTCCAAGTGCACTAAAAGGCGCGTGAAAAGGAAAGGAGAACAGGTCCCAGCCGCGCCACCTCCATAGGCCTCAGTCATGTGTAAACAAAACGAGACCAGGATCCGCTCCAAATCTGAACGAATCAAGGACACTTAAACAGGGAGTGTATGGAGCGGGTCCCAGTGTTTCCGCGTGTAATGACAGTCCAGGCACAAGAGAAGGATTTCTGGTTCCAGGCCACAGTGTTTGCGTCTCAGCGGATCTTGGACACGAACTCCCTTGCCTCTGTAACGGACATAAACACTGTATCTTTACCGTCCACAGTAACGTGAAGCCTTGCTGGAAACAGTAGCGCGAACTTCAGGCCCTTCTCGCGCAGAAGCGAGTGCACATCGTTAAACATGGCGCGCTGCTTGGCCACCCTAGCGGTATAATCCCTTTGACTTCCACCCATCCTTTCTGCCTCGCACGCCTCAGAACTTCAACACAGTCACGGTATCGGTGAAAACAAATAATGATCGCTCTGGTTGTATCCGGTCTTCTAGGGGCCAGCGTCCTGTGTGCTCGGTGCAACTCAGGCAGATTTTCCAGACTGAACGGCTCCTTAAATAATTCAGAGATTGAAGCGGGAGTTACAGAAAACTCCTCGGGCACCCCCAGAACCCTGAGATTCTGGCGTCTCGATCTCGACTCCAAATCGTCAGCCTTGGCACGGAGAGCCTCCACCTGTTTTTCTAAGGCCTCTGTCTTAGCTCGCAACGCAACGGTCAGTGTTGTGCCAGGTCACAGCTTTTCTGAACTAGTTCAAAGTTCAGTTCATTTTACTTTTTTTGTGAGATATTCAAATACTTTTCACACTACAAGCAAGAAATCACTATTCGTTCTTTGAAACTGCTCATTGCAGACATTTGCTCATGACACTGCAATTGTGAGTTTCTTACCAGGTGATGAAACTTGCAGCAGTACAGACAAGGTAGACCAGTTCTATACTTAGTGCAATGAAATCCCGCATTTATTAAAAAAAATATATATATACTATGAAATATGTATATATTATTTGCTATATATGATATTATATATACATATGTGTGTATGAAATGAGCAACTCTTGAATGAAGGTAATGAAGCCAGTATGTTATTAACTAGCCAGTATGTTAACTATTCTCAGCCGGACACTACGTTGCCCACAATGCATTGCGC
>JAVSBV010177118.1:0-13449 GCA_033117975.1 Parotocinclus spilosoma | reverse complement strand
AACAGGATGTTATGTTCTACCAAGATTATGAAGATTCAAGATACTTTCTCTTGTTGACTCCTGTGGCACAAGACATTCAATTAAATGTAATTGAATTGGTGGCATGTATTAGAGTAAAAAGCTCCCCAGACAAAAAATAGTCACCTGTGACTGAAACATAATAACCTTATATTGTGTATTACCTCCACAAGCACAAATTATGGTTGCAAATGTACATGTACTGGACTGTTTATGGATGTAGCTAATTCAGCCAAATTTTGTAGATGCCTTGCCTAGTGTCTTACTCATTCTACATTCTTACTCAGGACTACATAGGTAGTCCTTCAGATTTTCATTCATACCTGGGGATTTTATGGTCACACAATGCAAAACCTAGTTGTCTACCAGCTCAATGTAGGCACCGTGGTTCAAATTTACTGTCACCTTAACCAAAGTATCAATTTCCACATAAATAAAACACCTTGAGAACATCATATAACCTCCTCCAGCTTGAATCACATCTGACATGCAGTCCCTAATGAAAGTTCCCTGAGGTCCTCAATGAATATGAAGCCTAGCATCATTCACATACACGCAGAAATTAGATTCTCAGTAATTAGATTTGTCCAGAAAACACTTCACACATTTTAACACATTTCCAGTCATGAACAGTTTACTTCTTGTGTATTTTTTTTCTCACTGTAACGGGAAAACCTTGTGGGCAGCATTGAGCAAAGACCTCTTGAGTGCCACTCTGCTCCATATGTTCATGGTATGCACATACCATGTAAGTGTCCTTTTAGAAATTGGTCCTGGTCTGTCAGTTTTGTCTTTCGGTCACAATGAGAATTTCCTGTAGCCTGGGATTTCTGCCACTGCTGGTACACCTGTATGTCCATACACTTTGATAAAAGTGCAAATTCTACTGCTTCATTATCATTAACATCTCTTTTGCAACCCATTTTCCCACACATTGAATGAGACACACACCACACTGTACCGCCTCTCTTCAATCTAATATCACATCCTGCAGGTATTCTTAGCTTGATAACAACACCATAAGCAAGAGACTGAAGTTACTACCTCCTTAAACATGCAAGGAGACTAATTTTACAGTCATGACGATGACAGGACGTTGGTCCTTTTGGATCAGGTCAGAGTAAAAAATTCAAAGTCAGGCTTTATTTTAATCACATACATGGTACCTTTAAGTGCTAAGTAACGTCACAAAACAATAGGGGACAACACGGTATTAACCAAGTAGTAGCCAACACAATACTAATACTATAGAACCTTATGTAAAGTGCAAACTGTACAACCAAACAGTGTATACAGCACATTAGAAGAGCTTAAATGACAAGTAATAGTTCTATTGATGAAGCTGATAGTGTGCAGGTGAACTTGATACTATAAATAGCACACATTGCTGTAAACATTAAACATTTTAGCAGACAGCAGGGATGCAATCTAAAAAAATCTAGAAGTAATTTAATGTCACAATCTCTCTTCAGATTCTTTTGGCCAGGTAATGTGTATGACTGTCAGCTCCACTTTACACCCTAGTAACATGCTGCTGCATTACAGAATCTAATTTGGCCATATGCTCCACTCTTTTAGGAAATGTGCTGGTTTGCATAATGTACTCATTAAAGTATTCAAAGTATTCAATAAAGTACTCAAAAATTATTGTCAAATAATTAAAATGTTATTGTCAAATCTAGTAAAAACTTCATGCCACCTTGTTCTCTTGCTCCTGCTTTCTATTAGTTAGTCTCTTTTGAAGACGGACAATTTCTACCAATGTTGTCTTTTGTTTACTGTGCTCCTGCATATCCTCATGAGCCTTGAGTACGTTTCTTGCATTTGTCCAATCTTCTAAGTACAAACTATTATTGTTTTGTAAGTACACCAGCCAACTTCTTTTGATTTATTCTCTGTAGACTAAGGCTTTATTAAAATATTCATGCTTCTCCCATCTTTTTGTTTTGGTTTTAATTTGGTAAGGTCCTCTGAGAACAAACTCTGTTCTTACCCTATCAGTTAGACCAGATGGCCAGTCAGCAGGGTCTATAAGTGCAGCCTTGATCTCTGATGCTGCTTCCCTGGTAGTGGAGGGGACAGGAGCAGTGAACACTTGATGTTGCTTTACTGGAAGGTGTTACGGTTGAGAGAAGGTGTCTACTGACAAAAGGGGCACTAAACACTTCTCTCATATGTTGCATGTGTGATGCAGTAGATGAACATGCAGATGCATTGAATGAAATGAACATAAAAAAATATAAAGGCTTACAACTATTAAATACAACAAGAATCACAATGTATTTAACTATTTATAAGTGGGGCCAACATTGGCTAGATAGCTAGTTTCTTCAAGCAAACAATGTGTGGTTCATAAAGACAGTACATATCATTATGGGAAATAAACAAACTCCTGAATATCCTTTCCAGCTTTCCCTAATAAATAAGGTGTGGTAGGAACTGACGCTTGCTAGCTAGCATAGTTATTTATTCACTTAGTGAACAATATCTTGCCAGCTAGTAACTTTTACTAGTAACATCTACTGTAATCTGACAGAATCTATACAGTGAGTACACCTCTTACATTTTTGTAAATATTTTATTGTGTCTTTTCATGGGACAACACTGAAGATATATAACTTTGATATACTGCTAGTAGAAATTAGGGGATATTTAAAAATAAATAGGTAGTGATAAAAAAGTAGTATTTAGTTTTATTCCAAGATTAAGATTTTTAAGATCAGAAAAGCAATAAATAGTCAAAAAGTTGTTTGATTATGCAAATGTGATTGTGTGATTAAATGCATGATTGAATTTGAAGTGACCTATTCATGGGGGTGAACAGAAGCATGTCAAACTGGACGAGAGTGTCAGACAGACTATGACTGTTCAGCAGGGTGTGTGATCATCCAAGACTGCCAAACCCCCTGAAAGCAATGGGGGATGGACAGGATCAGATTGTCCAGCAGTTCTTGTGGGATACCTATCCCCTAATTTTTGTGAGCAGTGTATAATGTAAAGTAGTCAGTGTACAGCTTGTATAAGAGTGTAAATTTTCTGTGCCATCAACATAAGTCAACACACAGCCATTAATGTCTAAACCACTGTCAACTAAAGGGAGTACACCCCTAAGTAAAAATGGCCACATTGTGCCCAAAGTGTCAATATTTTGTGTGGCCACCAGCACTGCCTTAACTCTCTTGGGCATGAAATTTCAATAGATCTTAGAGGCTTTGCACTCCTCCACTTCTGTTTGAGAATGCCCCACAGAAGCTCAATAGGGTTTAGGTCTGGAGGCATGCTATCCTCCGTTTCTTTAGCAAATCAGTGGTCATCTTGGAAGTGTGGGTGGGGTCATGTTGGAATATCATGCATGGGTATCATGCTCTGCTTCAGTATGTCGATGTTCATGGTCACCTCAATGAACTGTAGCTCCCCAGAGGCAACAGCACTCATGCAGCCCCAAACCGTGACATTCCCACCACCATGCTTGACTGTAGGCAAGACACACTGACCACCACACATGCTTTACACTATCTGAACCAAATAGATTAGTCGACCATGGTGAGGCCTGTTTTGAGTATAACCTCTCCTGTTAAACTGCTGTATGGTCTTGGCCACTGTGCAGCTCACTTTCTTCTTATAGCCTAGACCATCTTTATGTAGAGCATAAATTATTTTTTTTCAGATCCTCAGAGTGTTCTTGTTCATGTGTTGTCATGACTTCCAATGACCAGTATGAGTGTGAGAGTGATAACACCAAATGATAACACACCTGCTCCCCATTCACTCCTGAGACCTTGGAACCCTAACAAATCACATGATTACCAGGAAGGGAAAATTACTAATTGGGCACAATGTAGCCATTATCACTTAGGGGTGTACTCACTTTTGTTGCCAGTGGTGTAGACATTAATGGTTGTGTGTTGAGTTATTTTGAGGGCACAGCAAATTTACACTGTTATAAAAGCTGTATATGGACTACTTTACACTTTTTTTAGATACTGCAATTATGCAACAGATAAAGTAGTATATACATTCATTACATTACAGTAACTCAGTCTTTTTATGTCTTCAACTGGACTCCAGAATAAGGGCTTAGATCTTTTTGACATATTGACTGACGTCTGCTTTGTTGTTTGCTAACCGTTGCGTTTACCATTATTCAAACTGTCACTCACTCACTTGTATCGCCCCTCCCCCACAGATATGTCTAATTATTTTATGAGGAGGGGGGTTTAATGTGCCAGGGAAAGGACTCATGTAGACATCAGACCTATTTTACTGGGCACATGGTTTAATTGAAAGTCAGCCACACTGCAAACAAGGTAGTGTTAGCAGCCACTTCCAACCATGCAAGCTACCAAAAGTAGATACATATTAGACCATGAAAGCAAAGGCATTCAATTGTGGTCTTAATATTGTTCAATTACTCTAAATATCCAGATGATTTTCTTGAAATATACCAAAAAGCCAACATGTTATTTAGTCATATGCATTCTGTTTACTGGTGGATGGAATATCCTTGAGTGTGTACCTCCCCATCAAATCTGTCATGGCTACACTGCAAATAAATTATACCCATTAATTCTTTCTTTATTGAACATTTTCTTGAATTTCTATAGCCTTGTAGCATTGTTTAAACAATTTGTTGTTTTTATTTTAATTTTTTAAAGGCGATGGACACCACTTTAATATTTGTTTTAAACCAAGGTTTCCTTTAAACAAAATGTACCCAACAATATAAGACCTAAAACAAAAGCTTAGTGACTATGGGTATAGAGATTATGGGTTAAAAATTGTGGTTTAAAAATAATTTACAATTTATTAAATAATTTAGTTATTAAACTAGTTACTAGCTGCTATTTGAAAACTCACTTAAAACCACAAATGTAATTATCAGTATAAGTATTGATCAGTTAATATTTCTGTGATGTGTTTTGCATTACCAGTCCAATATTTTTATTTTATAGTGAATACTTATTCTATACATTATTATGCATTTTTCATCCCAGAAGCCTCAAAATTAGTCTGTGAAATAGCATTAGCTTAGAAACCAGTGACCTTTAGATCATTTCATGTTATGGAATTGGAAAACTGTAATCCAACTGAACTGAAGCAGAATGCACTTCACTCCCAACATTGTGATTTGATGAGTTGTGTTGTCCCACAGGTGGAGCTGTGCTAAGCTGTCAGTCTTTCTGTGCTGTATCACTGCTGCTTCTGGTGCTGGCATTCATGAACTTGGGACTTTAAGGAAAACCTTCTTTCCTTACCTGAAACAGAAAGACTGCACAAAAGCCCTACTTCCATTGTCCTGTAGGTTTCTAATATTCCATGATTTGCAATATAAAATGTACTTTATCATTTAGCACACAAACAATAGAAACATCAATCTTATTTATTGCAAGGATACATAACAGACACATTTTCTTAATTGTTTACTATTTTAGTATTACTGTATGAAAAGTTGTAATGCCTAATTGTCTTCTGTTGTTATTAGTTCTATATGGATTTGCTCCGCCAAGTTGTCACGCTTTTGGGGTTTGGAATTTGGGATTGATTTGGTATTGGTACTGTTTTCTTATTTAATTGCTCTTTTTATGCTACAGACAGTGCTGTGCTTAAATAATGGTTTTGAATATTTGTATTCCTGCATAAATATTACCTAAAACATCATTAGATCACACAAGCCCTGTATGTAAAGAGACCACAATTAAATAAATGAGTTTAAAAATCTGCTTGGTAATTTATTTATTGAGCAAAATGATCAAATATTACATATCTGTGAGCAGTAAACGTATGTGCACTCCTATTATTAGCAGTTGATTTGAAGTTGAAAAGTTGAAAGTGTTTTCAATTAATGGCATACCAAATCATGTTGAAATGGGCACTTATGTTTCAAGTAAAGTATGTATCTGTCTGATCTTCACAACACATTTGTGGATATGTAACATGGCACAAACAAAAAAGGTCTGTGGACCTCAGAAATGAGCAAGCCAGAGGTGACAAAGACAAGGAAAAACTGAGGAACACACATCTCTGTATACATCTCTGTATCGACAGTACTGTGCAGTAATCTTGGGCCAAAATTAGATTAGATATAGCATTGTTTTAGCAATGATATAATGACTATGAATGGTCTATTTATTAGAAGGCAACCAGAAGATACAGTATATTTGTATGCATTCTTAAAAAATAAAAGGAATCTTTAAAAAAGCCTCTATAGGCCACAGTGACAAGTATTTCGTGGAACCTTGTCTTTCACTTACATAAGTTGGCCCTTCTAAAGTCTGAATAAGCTTGATCTTTTTGGAAGGTAGCAGCCAAGTTGGAGGGGAAAATGGCAAAAATGCTAAGATATGCCTAAGTTATACATTTTTTTAGTCCATTCCACTCTTAGTAACAGTCACTGAGGAATGGAGTGACTGTCTTTCTTTATGATCTGTTTAGACCTTGTCATTTTCAGGACTGTGCATGGCCTTACTAGCTTCCAGAGCTCATGCCTTACAGTAAAACCAGCCCTAGCTGCTTGATCTGTTTATTATCCTCTTGCTTGGACCTATTTTTATGTTCTGCTCACATTCTTTTGATTCTTCAGTGTATCTCCTCCTAAAAACATTGCATGGGACCGTGGTGGACTAGCACTTAAGGTACCATTATCTGGTCCAAAACTCAGCTCTGCCAGACTTCCACAGTTGGATCATTGAACAAGGCCATTAACACAATTGCTTGGATTGTGATATTGTATCAGTGAAGTCTCTCTGGCGAAAGGTGTCCAAATGCTACACATCCAGTTTTCCACACAGGTTCCAAGACAATTTGTGGTGCCACCAAAAACAACCAAGTCTTATCCTAGCAGTAGATGTAGTGTACTTTAGCAGTCTAGATACTGTAAATATCATATTTTTACTGAAAGTCTTAATTAGCTGTACAAGCAAAGATTAATTGCACTCATTCTGTGAAATCTGAAACTATGAACAATTTAGTAATTATAATTAGTGAAGGCTGTCTTGTACACCCAAATTCTAATGAAAAGCGTCACCCTCTGCTAGACAGGCAACTGTTAGATGTGGAGCTGGTTCACCTTTCAGGATTGCACATCCATCCAAAGTGATGCTTTTTTTCTTTTTACCTGAATGCTGTAAGGCAAAACGAGAACAGATTTCAGTATTAAGTAAGTTTCGTTTTTAAATGGGCAGGATTTTTCTACAGCTGCTGCGGGTTAAGTCCACTTCACCAGAAGTGTAGCCTGCCAACTTTAAACACTGACAAAATGTAGAAATGTGTTGGGAAAAACTGTACAACTGACAGGATGCTTTAGCACCCTGTTGGGCCACCTCTAGCCCTAATACAAGATAAGATGTTGAGCACTGGGGCAAACAGGTTCCTTATGGTATTCTGAACACATTGGTGCATCTAAGCCCATCTCCTCATCCATCACACCAGCAGTTGGGGTAGTGTGGTGTGTTGCTCCACAACAAAAGCAGGATTAGAGCACTCACCCTGAGGTGTCCCTACTCCAACCTGATTATCGTCAGATCCCAAACAGAACTCAGTGGTTGGATAACCACTGTAAATGAAGGCAGGCTGTAAATGGCAGGACGTTAAAATTTCATTCTGCTAAGCACCTGAAAAGACACAGGGGTGTGAAGGGGTGCACCAGGTATAGGGGTGGATCAAATTATCATCTCTATTGGTGGTCTGTCTGGGCCGTGAGGAGCCTGTGCGATGTGTGTGCAAGCTCTCACTGCTCCCGACACCACCTAACACCTAGAACACCAGAATTTCCTAAATGGCTGACAATTAATAATAATTAATCCTCCTCAAAGCTTGATACTAGGCAAAAAGTTATTTGAGTACATTGCAGCCAACAATCTCTCACCAAGAGGTACACTACCCAAAGGTAGCATCTGAGAATGAGGGCAGCACATTTACACCCCCTCGTGGCAAAATGCAGTTTTGGATCATCGGCCCCCAGCTGCAATCCGACCACAACTGTAATCATTTACATATCTCCCTGAGATATAACTGTATGCAAAGTTTTATAACAATAATCCAACATTTATATCTGTTTGCACCATTTGCCAGAGTATCTCTGGAATGATTAGTCTGTAATGCAAGTCGGTTGAACAAAATTCCTTACATACACTGTTCATAAAAATTCTAAATGAAATATCCCCTAATTTCTGTGAGCAGTAAACATTCTGTGACATTTCCAAACTCTCTGACAAACCCGGACTGCTCCGGTGTGCAAATAAAGCTGCAGGAAAATTAGACATATAGGACTAATGATGAACTGAGCATGTAAAAGTCCTTCCCATGATCACAACAATACTGGTAAGTCACAGGCATTTTGAAATTGAGTACTAAAATATGTTGAAATTAAAGAATGGGTGCTTCGGGTATATCACTAATGGTATTTATGGAAAAAGGTCTTACAAGAAAAAAAACAACTTACCAACTTAACCAATAAGGGATGTTCTCTAACACTTCTGAGTTGTGCAGCACTGGCAGGGGTTACAAGGCCAAACTTTTGTACAAGTTCAGTTTTAGACTTCATTTTGTTAAATTCAACAAACTAACAGAACATCATGGGTCAATGACACACAAACTGCTACGCTTAAAGACCAAGGATTATGGGTAACGTAAAGCAAACTCATTCTGCATTGTACTCTGGAGAACCCAAATGCAGCATAGTTTGAAAAACAGTACATGCTGCACTAAGACACTTACAAAATGTTAAGTTACAAGACAAAGTAAGAGGTGACACAGAGACAAACTAAATCATGAACTCAAACGTTGCTATTTACAACTAGTATGGCATGTGCTTTGTGTTGTTATGACACCACAATCTAGCCAACCAGGCACAAAAATTAAAAGAGTCTAAATATTAGGTTTTATTAAGAGATATTCCTATACTTCAATATATTTATATACCACTGCTAATTACTGTAGAACGAAAAACAGAGATGGTATGAACTATTACAGTTTATCTGATTAACACAACAAATTAAAAATCAAATAATTTTTCTCAAAATTGGACATTAAATGTTATGGAAAAAAAACAAGACAAAATAAGAGGGTGTCAGAATACTGACAAATGCAAATAGTAGCAACAAGTGACAGCAGGTGCAATAAACAAGCGAGAAAAAATCCCTTGTTATAATCAATAACTAGAAAGCAGTACAAATAGAAAAAGTAGTAACATTTGGTTCCCCATGCTGCACTTGTTGCTCCTAAAACATCAATTAAACAAACAATGGCACAACAGCAGATTAGACGATGGCTCTCAATGTCTAAAAAAACAGACAATACAACATTTTTGATGTATAATACTACTCCAATATCTTTGTGCTGTACAGCAAGTAATATGTGTGTTTGTCCCAAATTATCAACATCAAACTCCAGCTTGAACAGTTCAGCTGACCTATTGCATGTCGTAACCACCAGTAAGCCAGCAGTGTTTGGTCCTCAAAGTTTCTGGTCTTAAATCCTGCAGGTGATGCTGGTTAGTTGTGCAGTCCATTTCATTTGTCAAGTCTTGGCATTTCCATACAAACCTCATGGTCTCATGTTCATGGTCAGGTGCAAAGAGAGCGCTGGGACGTGGTGGAGGAAGAGGGGGCTGCTACAGAATAAGCTATAAATGGGTCTCCCCGTTGAGTGAGGAAGTCTCTGCATGGTGCGAGGTGGTGTGGGAGAACCCCCTGTCGTTATTTTCGGTCCCTAAGCCATTCTTGGTTTGCTGGTCGACTGAAGCAGCACTGGAACAGGAACTGGACGATGGCCTGCTTTTCTCCTTAAAGTCTGTGATGATAACAGTCAGGTCTCCTACAGTCACCTCCAGGTGCTGAGCACTGCTCCGGTCTATATTTTTTAATCTGGGCCTAGATGAAAGAAATAAAAGAGAGTTAAAAACACATTCAGATAACTTTACCATATCAATGTGTCCTGATATTTATAAACAACTATTTATTCTACTAATAATGTGTCTAAGGACCTCAGCTGAAGGTTACCATGTTACTGAATGATGTTGTCATGGATGCCCATATATATGTAATTAGAAAATATAGGTACACTGTAATCTAGTAAACAGGGTTATATATTTAACTAGATCTCACCATGGCAGTAACACCATATTAAATTATAATTCCTCCACTGTTCCAAGCTGCAGTTCTGATGCTTTCCTAGTTTATTCAACAAGGCTTAGTACAAGGCCCTTGAAATACGAAATTCAGTCCACCTTGGGAAACATAACTGTATTTCAAATAATAAATAACTTAATAAATAAACATAAAAGTACACTGTAAATAAATCTTTACAAAGCCGTTTTTACAACCTTGTTACCTATAAACCACAAAGGTATCTAAAGACATGCTAAAACACATAGTGGAGGAATAATCCTTATGTTCTTCAAGTTTTCAAAGTTTTCAAATTTTGTAGACAGAGAACCCTCATTCCCCCCGTTGGACAGAAAGTACTGTATGCGGTCTGACGTCCGTTAGCGGAGCCAGAAACATTTAGCTGAAGCTGATATATATTCACACTAGACAAATTTTTGAAACTTGCAGCCAAACTGGCAGCAGCAGCAGCGAATGACTCGATGTGCATATTACTTTTACGAGCAGTAGCTAGCAATAGTTCACATCGCATCTCTTTGACCCACATCGAGTCTTTTGTTATTTATTTATTTTTTTCACCACAGCCTTCAAATCGGAACAGTATACGTCTGCTCTTTCCACCTGGTACCCCAGCTTACTACCACCATCTAATAAGCGGAGTATACGCTCCCTATTTAACATGCAAACAAATACTGTTGCGCGTTGCAGAAATTGTCATTATTGTGGGATATACAAAATGTCTGTAAAATAAAACTTTTTACAATTTAATACCTCCCCTCCTAAAATTTCAGACATTTTTAGACCTTAAATAATTTTTAAACCTTAAAAAATATAGAAAACTAAATGTAAGACCTTTTTAAAGATCCGCAGGTACCCTGCTTTATGCATGTGTATTGTTACCACAGTAACCAGATTACTCATAGCATGCAAACCCATATCTGATTTCCTAACCTTGCCAGGTCTACCTGTTCTAAATATTTGCTTTATTTTTGTCTCTTTTTCCCATTGACTGTGACAGGGCCTTTTTCCTTACAGGATATAACAACCCCTGAATTAAACACGGTAAAGAAATGGCTATTAAACACTTTGTGGAGACTCCATGTACACTCGAGAAAATAATAAATTAATTAATTTGATTATTTAAATTTTCACATATTTATGAGAGATTATTGGCTGGTTGCAAAGAAGGATTCCAATTACTGTACGAGTCAAATAAACCCAGAGGGTTCAAATTATCTGATTACTCAAGTGGTTTTGAGTTATCATATTATTCAGTTCAAGTAAACACACTAATTAGGTACATGGTATGTATCAAACTTGGGGACGTGTTATAGTGAAACAATTATCTCTATATTATCTGGGATTGATTCTGGCAGTATGTATCATGGGTCCAAAAGTGGTCTATTCAAAAGTTGTTTGAACCCAACTGTCACCTGAACTGGCACAATATTTTTCAGAATGTAACTGGTGACAAAATTTGTAATGCCTTGACATCTACTGCTTTTCTTATCTTAAAGCCCTTTTTTGAAGAATGATTCTGTTACGGTTAAGAAGTGGGCTCTTGTGCCAGTACCTCGGCTGTTTTAAGCTTGTTGTGGACAAATGTAAGTTTGAGCTTATCTTCATCTTCTACACAGTAGTTTGTGTGAAATAACTTTGTTGTTATGTTGTCTTTAATGACAACAGATTTCTGGCTTGTCTTGTTCGCACAGTGCAGATGTGCCTGATGTAAAAAAAAACTGAACTTATCAGATGAGACAACCGTCTTCCATTGCTCCAAGGTTCAGTTTAATTTAAAGTTTTTGGCCAAAAAATTACAATAAACACTTAAAGACCAAAAAGGGTTATGAACATGATTTATAGCGGAATAAAAAAGCTGTAGATTCCATTCATTTCCTACCATGTCTAAACAAACAGTTTCAGCTGATAGTGTTCCTGGGCTTTTTCTTAAACACATCAAATGCTGAAAAAGTATATTTAAAACTGTCACCTCATTTTTTTGTTGTTATTTCTTTTAAACGTTGGCTCTTTCTCATTTTTCTCTTTATCCGTCTTCTCCTTTTTCTCCTTCTTAGGTTGAGTGGGTGAAGCAAACTGCTGCGTTACTTGCTGGGTTACCAGCTGGCAGACAGGACGAGGCTTCCTGTGGAGAAAAAAAAGAGAGGATGGGGGTGGAAAACTGATTGAACACAGAGTTGCAAATGAAACTGACCTCAATATATTAGAAATTACGAAAAAAAGCTGTCTAAATATGAATGTTTCTGCAAAAAACGTTCAAGAAAACGTATGACTGCAAGGACTAAACAATACAACGTTATAGCACTGCTTTACATTACATCAAGATATGGCCACTAGATTACCTAGCCATTACAAAAGTGTCACCATGCCCTGTATGAAGCCTTGGGCCTTCCACAAAAGAAATATCAATTTTAGATCTATATTCAAGTTGTATGCCATATGTAGATCAGTAACAGAGCTCCTGTTTTACAAAAGTAAGAGCCAAATGCATGAAACAGCAGGTTGAGGACGAATGCCGGATTGAATTTGAAGATTTGGTTAGATGGTTGTGAGGTGCCACAATTGCTCCACTATTGCTCAAAATGTCATACAGCAATAAAAGAAACACAATGGATATAAACATTAAACTATTACAGCAGAAATATACCAGTTCATAAGACCAGCTGCAATGGATCAAAAACTAAATATTAATTCATATGCAGCTTCTGGCTTTGTACCATACAATATTCCATTTGAGACAAAACACTGCAAGTACCAAAACAGACATGTTTTGGATTTAGTCTACAAAGGCTTCTGTAGTTTTTAATGATGTACTATATATCTGGTAACACAAGGTAAGTCACTGAAAATAGTCATTAAGGACGTTTTACAGGGTTAACCAAAACCCTGTTTATTAACTAGGCTTGTGCAGTATATAACAAAGCACTAAGAAGTCAAGTCTCCTAGCATACAACATGAGGCTGAGCCTTCACAACCACAACAGTTAAATAGTGCAGATTATTATAAACCAGGTGAGCAAGACTACTTCACCTGTTCTTACATGTGACAGAGAAGAAACTACAGCAAATGAAAATTAAACCTGTAATTAAAGAGGCACTAGATGAGCCTCTCACCCTTTAGCTCTCTCTCTCTCTCTCTCTCTCTCTTTCTTTCTCTCTCTTTCTCTCTCTTTCTTTCTCTTTCTTTCTCTTTCTTTCTCTCTCTTTCTTTCTCTTTCTCTCTCTCTCTCTCTCTCTCTTTCTCTCTCTCTTTCTTTCTCTTTATTTCTCTCTCTCTTTCTCTTTCTCTCTCTCTCTCTCTTTCTCTCTCT
>JAVSBV010177109.1:0-13449 GCA_033117975.1 Parotocinclus spilosoma | reverse complement strand
AAGAAAAGAAAAGAGAGAGAAAAGAAAAGAAAAAAAAGAAAAGAGAGAGAGAGAGAGAGAGAGAGAGAGAGAGAGCATATAGCAGGTGCTTGTATATTGACCCTGTGGAGCTCCCGACGGACAGTTCTGGTGGAAAAATCTGAGGTGCACATTTAATTCTACCGTGATTTCGGCAGCCGTGGTTTTATGTTTTTGGATACAGTCCGGGTTAGCACCATTTTGTAATTTATTATTTTATTTATTTATTATTCTCTTACGGTCTATTTTGCATTTTTGTAAATAAAGGGTATGCTTTTAAAGTCCGGGGGACCCAACAAAAATATTAAAACCAATTATTTCATGGATAAATAAGCCTACCAAGGTAGCCAAGTGTTAAGAAACCCCACAGCTGCCATAGTTGGGTTCTTAAGCAAGGCCCTTAACCCACCATTGCTTGAATTGTAAGTAACTGTATGAGTTGTAAGTCGCTCTGCATAAGGGCGTCTGCTAAATGCTGTAAATGTAAAGCTAACACAAGAGGAAGGCTAGGCAAAGATTCCATCATCAGTATTGCATAATCTATGAATGACCAATAAAAGCTAGATAATGCAATTGTCATTAAACTTGCATCACACAAATCTATATAAGTCTTACATTCTAACTCTATCAGTCATAACACATGTTATAGCCAGAGGTTGTTTAGCTGCATGTGTTTTCCTGTCAGTTAAAGGCTATAAGCAATTATGTATGCATTTTAAATGGAACAGGAGATCGTACTTGTAAGTTTGCAGTTTATTAATGCATTCTAATTGACGTCTGTAAGATGTTTTCTATTCTAGTCATATTCTAAATGTAAATCTGTATAATATGTATAAAACACTGATGTTTTCCTTTTGGTTTGTTGGGGCTATTTAAGCTAAAAAAATGTACTAATTCATTTACAATCGATACAGACTTACAGTCCAAGCTTTGGTTTAAGGACCTTGGTCAGGGACCCAACTGTGGCAGCTTGGAAGAGGTGGGATTTGAACCCTGAAACTTCTGATCCATAGTCCAGTATCTTACCCACTAGGCTACCACAGTCTTATTATGTATGCCACATAATAAAATATGCCTAATCATTTTCTTTTAAAGCTGTTATAATAAGTGATGCTTAGTGGAGGGTGATGATCCTATTTTTATTCTGGGTCATGGTGGCACAGCTGCTAAGGAACATATTACAAATATGATTTCACATTTCTTTTAAATTTAAAATTATTAAACATGCTTATATTATATTATATTATATTATATTATATTATATTATATTATATTATATTATATTATATTATATTATATTAAACCAGTAATGTTTTAATATGTATAAAACATACATATATAATAAAACATTGTAATATGTTGTTATATTTGTTGTTATATTGTTATATGTAAATATTATTCAATGTTTTAGACATCTGATAGTGAGACTTGATGTTATCAGTTTAACAAACTCAAACTCATAGACTCATGTTTTAATCACTCAGTCACTTAGTCACTCAGTCATGAATGAGATTCACTCATCTCTTGTTCAGCCAGTCAGTGAGCCATTAACTCATGACCCAGATTTTGCTTGAACACATTCAGCAGGTCAGTGTTGAATCAATTTAGCGTTGAATCGTTTAGCCATGAATGATAGTCACTGCTTTTTCATTTGTGAATTAGTGTTTGAATTAATGAGTTTAAATGTAAATGAGATACAGTCGTCATTTCATTAGTGGATCACCTTTGAATCAGTAGATCATTCAGTCATGCCTGAGAATTCATAGCTCACCTATAATGGATAATTAAATACAGTAAATATATAAAAAGTTCCCTCCCACTGTATAGTGTTTATAGTATAACACCTACGTCATCTTTTTGCCAGAAGACAGGTGCACAGTTAAAAAACCCACGCTGGCATGAATAATCATATGAATTACATTCCGTAGAGTGCATTGATTGGTGAACAGCAGCTGTTTAACATGTTATTTAGGCATGCCAAATACTCATAGCTGTGCCCATGTTAAAGAGGCCCTGATATTAATTTAAGTCTTAAGCAAGAAAGTGTGGTTCCTGTCCCACAAAAACCAGCTACATCCTTCAACAACAACTACAGGCCTGTGGCACTCACATCTCATGTCATGAAGGTTCTGGAAAGACTGGTGCTGTCTCATCTGAGACCTATGGTCAGCCCTTTCTTAGACCCCTTAAAGTTTGCTTATCAGCAGCAGGTTGACTTGTCTTGACTTGACTTGGAACCCCACGACGTATAATAAGAATGGGGAACTATAATAACGAAAGGGAATTAACTAAAAGGGCACAGCAAAAGGCTCTCCCCTCTACACAACACAAAAGGGGAAATCGCAAAGCTGGAATGTGTCCTGAAAGGGAATGGCACCCCCAGCTACCAAGACAGAGGTCAAGCGTGCTTAGAGCACGCAAAGATGCACATTTGGGACGCCACCCAAATCAAGAGGTGCTGGAGTGCACCTAAGCGCCAGAGGGCAAGCGTGAGCTCGAGCGTGCAGTGTAGCATGCAGTAGAGGAAGCGGGTTGAGTCTCAATTGGAGCACAGAGCCGGCTCGAGTGAGGCTCGAAAACGTCGAGCAGAGACACGGAGCGGAGGAAACCCAGAGTCTGTCCCTGGACAGTAACCGTACCTCGTAACCGCCTATCGTTATGGTGGAAACGCTTATTCGAGGGCGAACTGTAAGTGAGCTGCATGCGCAATGTACAACAAGCTAACGGCACAAGCGATCTAATAAATGAGTCAAAACTACGTGGCAATGGGCAGAACCGGAACCAGTTCTTAAATAGACCAAGTTCCAGGTGTGGGTTGTCACGTCACATTTAGCTGATCGCTGATAAGCCGTCTTCCTCATCGCTCTGTAATGGCGGACGGTGGTGGACGCGACTGGCAGTTCGGCGGCGCACGAAAGGCTCCCTAACAGACGTAAATGATGCCATCTTATATACCTTCTTCAAAAGGCACACTCCCATCTGGATATCAAGAACTCAGCAGTAAAAATCACATTCTTTGACTTCTTCAGTGCATTCAACTCCATCCAACCTCTCAGGCTGGGGGAGAAGATGGATAAAATGCATGTGAATAAGTCTATGATCTGCTGGATCTTGGACTACCATTCTGGAAAACCTCAGTATATGAAGCTGGGAACCTGCCAGGAGGACCATTTAGTTAGCAGTGTAGGAGCACCACAGGGGACTGTTCTCTCCCCTTTCTCTTTACCCTGTACACCACTGACTTCCAGTATAGGTCAGACCTCTGCCACCTTCAGAAATTTTCTGATGATTTGGCTGTGGTAGGTGCATTAGGGATGGACAAGAAGGAGAATACAGAGACCTGGTGAACAGCTTTGTTGTGTGAAAGGAACCAGCTGATCCTCAGTGTGGCCAAAACCAAGGAGACGGTGGTGGACTTCAGGAGGAAAAGGACCATGATTAATCCTGTTACCATCACATGTCAGTCAGTCGAGCTGGTTGGCAGCTATACATATCTGGGTGTCCTTTTGGACAACAATCTGGACTTAAAGGCCAACACTGAGGCTGTGTACAGGAAGAAGCAGACTCTACTTTCTGAGGAAGTTTAGATCCTTCGATGTGTGCAGAAAAATGCTCAAGATCTTCTACCAGTCTGTTGTTGCCAGTGCTATCTTCTTCTCTGCAGTCTGCTGGGAAAACAGCATCAGAGAAGGAGACAAGAACAAGCTAAAAAAAATGATCAGGAAGGCTGGTTCTGTTCTGGGCTGCTCACTAGATGGTTTTGAAGTGGTGGTTGAAAGGAGGACACTTAGCAAACTCACTAATATTCTGGACAACACATCACATCCCGTGCATGACCTGCTGATCAGACAGAGGAGCACTTTCTATAACCGATACATCCAGCTCCAATGTAACAAGGAACGGTTCAGAAAATCATTTATACAAACTGCGATCACACTGTACAAACAACTCTTCTGCACTGTGCCGGGACATTACTGCTTACTACTCATACAGAATATAACTACCGAACACTACTAAACATTAGGGCTGCCATGATGAGTCGACTAGTCACGATTATGTAATTTAATAGTCGATGCGTTGGGTTTTTTTGGTTTTTTTTTCTTAGTTTTTCTTTCCAAACTGCTGCAGCAGTTTTCATTGCTGCGTCTGCCTTTCTGTCCTTGACGCACATGCGCAGTAGTGGAATCCGAGGTAGGCAGTGGACGACATCCCAGGATGTTATACAGACAGGCTCTGGTATAATGGCTACCTGGCTACGGAACTCAAAATTGTGGGATCACTTTAAGAAAATGAAAGAGAAATGCATGCAATGCAGTATCTGCAAGGCAGAACTTGCCTTCCATTGCAGCACAACCGCGATGCACGAGCACCTGAAAAAGAAAGCATGTTGTGGCTGATTGTGACAATGATGAAGAGGGACCCCTTAGAGGTAATCTTAATTGCTACTTAGCTGCTTAAACTAGCAGCTTAAACTAGTACTGACTCATCTTAATAGCTGTAAAAGTTAACATCAGCGATGGCGATTTGTTTCATTTGCCTTAGCACGCATTCATGTGTTTTCTGTAACGTTATAACAGTGATGTGTTTGAATTGGAATGCTCATGTTTTCTAACGTTACGTTTCAGTAGTTCATTCGTTTAATGAACTATGATTTTAATTGTTTTTATTTTTAGTTAGCATATAGCTAAAATCTAATGATGGTTATATAATAGCAGCTGCATTCTAGTGCGATAAGCTGTATGTTTTATATTCAATTAACATATGATCTGATTAGTCGACTAATCGTAAAAAATAATCAGTGATTAGTCGACTATAAAAATAATCGTTTGTGGCAGCGCTACTGTATATGTACAAGAGCTATTAAAAGCTTGTTCCAAATAGGTAGAGCTATACACACAAACCTGAGTAACTTGCACAAAAAGTCTCTAAACACATCAGTCGTAGTAGAACAATCTCTCTGGTGCACATGAGCAAACGAGCAAGAGAGTACATGACCTGTAAGGTAGCTACACCCATTCACACATACAAATTAAGGACTTCTGCTCTTTAACTCCCATCTCTGCTCATTAATTCATAGTGTTGATTGGCTGTCGAAGTGCCCATGTATCAAGAGTTAAAAGACAGATTTTCATTTCCTATTATGATTTTCCTATTAGAATTTTTAAGACCTCAGTCGTTAACTTGAACAAATGATCGGATGGTTGGTAAATAGTGCTTACCTGTACATTCAAATCTACATAAGTTCCAAAACATATGTTGGGTAAAGCCCTTTTTAGCTTAAAAGTCTACTACTAGACTGTTGTGTTCTCTGTTATTGGAGATCTTTGGTTTGCGGATCTAGATTTTTATTTGTAGAGAAAGCACTGTGTTCAGCAGGAAGGTTTTCTTTAAAACCAAAACAAAGAAATAGTGATAAACACTGGTTTGTGACTGTGCTAAAAATAGCACAGACTGTGTTTGCCAGATCTCCCACCCCTATAAGCTGATAACGGCAGTAAACACACCATGGGTTAATCCATCAAATTATATATGCCACAAATGGAATGCTAACATCAGTAAACCAAACACAAATTAAAGTCCAGGTATGCATCCTCCACCTCTCTGCCACTCATGTAAACACAACACACACAAGAATGTATTCATGCCTGCTGCATTTGACTGGCAAATGCAAACCTGACCCGACCACATTGCTAAAAGCAGTACTGCTAAAAGAATATATAGAAGAGCGTCTACAAGCAGCTTCAAACACCCCTTATAAGCCATGTTCATCTGCATGCACATGGGCTACTGATTTGTGTAACATAAGCTCATAACGTCTTTATACCTAAAGCCACAGACCAAGTATTTACAGTACATATTCCTTTTTCAGCATTTGGTTAAATCCTGCTCCAGACTTGAAAACTACCAGGAATTCTAAGCAAAGAGTGAAAGGCAACAAGAAGCAAAAAAGAAAACTTTATACATACAACTGTGAATAATATCCTGTTACGATCCCAATGCTGTTTAAGGGCAGCGATTTTAAATATTTTGATGGTAACTAGTAGTTATTCACTTCAGCTGATCCAGTTTTTGTGCACAGCTGCCGATAACAATACATATTCCAGTACAGGCTTTGTTGTTTTGTTTAATTTAAAATTACGATTAGTATTGTAGAGACTGTGTAGAGTTGTGTATCATTTGCACGTTATCAATCAATTCAAATTATTCTTATCAATTCTGGTTCTTAACGATTCCAATTTAGATTCCAGTATGGTGATATGGTGAGAAAATGTTCCAGGTATAAAAATTATCTTCATTATTTCAACTTTTTCTTCTCTTTAATAAATGTTAGAAGTAAAACGCTTAAAGTAGCTTAATGTTTAAAAGTGACCTAGGTACACCAAAGTTCTCTCAGTTATGTATGGTGATAAGTACTCACTATTCTCTGCACTCTTTGCTGGGCTATTGAACTCTGTAGACTCTCAGCGTCCACACTGTTTAAAGCACTGTGAAGCTGTGGGAATGAGTGAGAGGAAAGCCGCGTTGTTACCAGTGATAAGAAGCTGATTCTAAACAAAAGTTGAGCGTGTTGTAGCGCATATTTAGTCAATGACATGTACACACAACAGTATATATTTGAGCACTTATTTTTTGACATTTTAGGGGAAGATGAGCTTCCATTGCAGTCTTAGAGCAATCACCACTGCTATAGATGAAGACAGACAGACCAGTGTCTTTGATTTGATTCTACATTTATTGAGGTAAAAAAATGTAAACATATTTCTGTTCAGGCATCAAGATAAACACAGTGTATTTAATACACAACATCCAGAGAGCTCGCTACAGGTAGCACAGGTTAGTCAAGTTAGTTAATCTGTTTGACAAATAGGGGCTCACTGCAGGTTATCACAAGTCTAACGTAGTGCATAGAACTAGACTTGAAGGTGTACATCAGGAGTCTCTGAGCAACAGAATTATAGAATACATAGTGTACCCTAGGAAGACTCAGAGCCACTGTAATTTTCGCTAACAGAACTCGCTATAATACCAGTTACCTGTACACCTAATACAGAATCAGGGTCAGTCATTGTCACCAAATTAACTAAATCAATAATGTGCTACATACAGAATAAGACTGCTTGGCAAGCTTAATTTTTTTTAAATCACAACCCATGCACTGCAACCTAAATTAAGCTTTTTCAGTTTGATTTTTCTAAAGAAAGGATAGTGTTTGTTGACAAACCCTTCACCTCAATAACCTTCCATAACCTTCAGAAAAGCAATGGCTACATTATAAAAATATAATATTTATTTATTTAAGCAGGTGAATAATGTAGGTATGTATGATCACGATCAATAGCTAGTCTGTATGTGTATATAGTTATTATCTTAGGCTCTCTCTACACACATGGCGATTCCCATTCCACCACCAATACAAAGGGAAGCCACCCCTTTTTTGCCCCCTGTCCTCTGGAGAGCA
Organism: Parotocinclus spilosoma; assembly: GCA_033117975.1. NCBI lineage: Eukaryota > Metazoa > Chordata > Actinopteri > Siluriformes > Loricariidae > Parotocinclus > Parotocinclus spilosoma. The sequence goes on along the minus strand of JAVSBV010177109.1, from coordinate 5,972 downwards.
TGCAGGAGGGTCACCAGCACCCTGCAACCTGACATACCCAGGGGATGACCTAGAGAGATGGCTCCTCCACACACGTTCACCTGCAAGAGTAAGAAAAGTATGCATCAGTGAGGAGAGTGATGACACTGGGAAGTCTGTTCATGAACTCTGCCATAGATGTACAATTATATTTAGTTGTTAGGCCTTATTTAGAAAAAAACTTACAATTGATACAACTCTTTCAATCCATGCAATTATATAGGGCCTTGCTGAAAGTGGGGTTTGAACCCTACACCTTTTGGTCTACAGTGCAGTACCATAACCATCCACCAGAGTCCTACACACTGATTTGACAGACCATTTAGTCCTGTGCAATACTAGATGCAGCAATTAAGTCCTTTTAGTCCCTTTAGTCCTTTGTTCAAATAGTGTATTTTAAGTCTGCAAGTGTAAATGTGAACCAGTAATGTCTTGGTGCAAAACACTCCTAACATCTACAAGCTTTTAAACTCTTTAGTATGTGCTACAGTAGGAGATTAGAACTGCTCACAAAAAATAGGGAATATTTCAAAATGAATATAAAGTGATAAAAAAAGAAGCATTTAATCGTTTTCACTAAACAACAACATCAGAAAGGAAAACGACATGTCAATGAAAGCTGTTCTATAATGCAGTTGTGATGCAAAAACAACTTCTATATAAAAGGCTGAAAGTGCTGGAGTATCTGCATGTTCCCTGATCTTTAAAATCCTGCAATTTCCCAGCCTTTGTAATGCCTCTGCAACACGATTTGCCTGAATGTGAAGCTTGGAGAGCCATAGGATGAAGCTTGAAGCTGGTCAAACAGACAACAGTGGTAACACAACTTAGAACATCCAAAAGTGTGATTAGTAGACTGTGAAATCCTTACAAGAGACTGGAACAGTACAAAGAAGACTAGGGTAGGGTCGCCCATCTGCCACAATAGCAAGAGATGACCACTACTTGACCTTGTTGGCAACAAGAAGAAGCAATGCATTAGAGTTGTGGGGACAATTTCTTGCTGCCACTGGACAACAATTATGCACTCAGACCATCCGAAAACGGCTCCATCGTTTTGGACTGCATGCCCAGCATCCAATTATATAAACTCTGTTAATTGTTGAACACCGTAAAACCGTAGAAGGTGGGCTGATAAGTCGTCTGTCCTCTTCTCGGACGAGTCACGGTTCAGTCTGCGGCCTGACAATCATCATGTCTTAAACTGGCGTGAATGAGGAACATGGGAGAATCCCTCTTTCATGGATCGTACCAAGCTCCATTCATCAGTAATGGATCACTGATTGCTGACAGATACTGGATTGAGGTCATGAGAGGTACCCCATATGCTGAAGCAGTTTTCAACTTTATTTTCATGGACAATAATGCAAGGCCCCATCGTTCGCATCTTGTCAACATGTTTCAGAAGGCAGGAATCGAACGCATTGTCTGGCCTTCATGTTCTTTAGACCTGAATCTAACTGAACATGTTTAGAATGTACTGGAAAGACATCTGAAAAACCATCCAATGCCTTCCACAACACTTATTGAGCTGGAAGTTGCCCAAGAGCAAGAGTAGCAGAGGATCATAAAAGAACTGCTGGAGAATCTGATCCTGTCCATGTCCCATCACTGTCAGTGTGTTTTGACAGTCTTGAGTGACCATACACCCTACTGAACAGTCAATATGTATCACTCTCATCATCCATGGCATGCTTCTGTTCACCCTCATGAATATGTCACTCGTTACTCAATCATAATCACAATTTTTGCATCTTATTTGCGTAAACAAACAACTTTCTTTAACGTTATTCGCGTTTCTTTTTTAAATATCCCCTAATTGTTGTGCGCATTGAAATCAATCTTGCAGCCTAAGTCACTAACACAGAACTAAATATTGGCTCAGACTAGCTGTTAATGTCGGTGCTAAGTGACAGGCTTATTACCTCACTGACAACGAGCAAGGGTGATGTTAATTCTTGTTGACCATGTGTGAGAAGTGGAGTTAATGAATTACCTTGTCAGGATTCAGTCCAAGTTCTTGAATGACTGCAATGCACTGAGCTGCAAAGGCTTCGTTGATTTCAAACAGATCCACCTCAGCCAGTTGCCAGCCTGCTTTCTCTGTCTGGGGAAATGGACATGCAATTGGGTGTGTTTAAAAGCAAAGAATAACAAACAAATTGAATAAAATAACTAATTAATATAATGACGAGTCATTTCAGAGGCAGAGTTGCTGCATTTGATAAAACAGAAGGTGAAGTTAGATAGGTAGTTTCTAATCAAACGTTTCATTGGCCAAGTGTTTCGTTTTAATATGTTAGCATACGTTATACACAGGGCAGCATATTGAGTTGCACCGCTGCCTCACAGCAAGAAGGTCCCTTCTTGGGAGTCTGTATGTCCTCCCCAAGCCCAGAGTTTTCCCAAAACCTCAACAAAAATGCTGAATATTCATTTATTTATGATTATTTACTTATACAATACCTTACATGAACAGTGATGATGGATGATGATCTCTGGAGATCATTAAATAATTACACATGGCCACCATGTTAATGTTAATGTTAATCTGCTGGTGCAATAGAGCGACAAAAAATCAAACAGTATCTGTTTGTTTAGCCGTTTTGTCTGCCATCTTTGCTTCCAGCAAATACAGATTCGATCACAGATGTTTTCGTGCTCTCACATGTCCCCGTCTCAGCCCTTCCTATTTATTCCTCTCACCTGTCCTGCATTTAATTCATCACATCCTTTGCTACTTTAACCCCTTGTCTAAAGCGGTCAGAGCAACATGCTTTTAGAGTTCAATGTTTTCTTCTAAAGGCTTCTCTATGTTTGTACAATCTGCATTCGTCTCTAGTCTGAAATATATATATGAGCTTTTCACAAGGCTGCACACTAGTAAATAATACTCACTGCTTTTTTGATAGCCATAATTGGCCCGGTGCCCATGATTAATGGATCAAGGCCAGTCTGAGCCCAAGAGACGATTTGTGCCATGGGACTTAGGCCTCGCCTCTGTGCCTCTGATTGGCTCATTAGCACAGTCGCTGCTGCTCCATCATTTAATCCTGTGGAAGGGAAGACGGATAGTAGTTCAGTCTACTCAAAACAAACACACTTCTTGTAAAATCCAATACTTGTTTCACCTCTCTTTAAGAACCAATCCTCTTAGCTTTCCTGAATCCTATGTCTTGGGGAAATATTCCTGTCAATATTATCCACTGTTCTGCTAGGTTGGCAATTCACCTACAGTTTGTGTGTCCCTTTACTGCGTTAAATGCCTCTAACTCACACTGTTAGTGATCCCACTCATTGGTGAATTGATTGTACTGATTGATCAGACCATAGGAGGACTGAGATACCACATATTAAACACGTATAAATGAATCCGAATCTGCCAATACACATCTGACTGCCAAACGTCACCCATGAAGTCCATCCCTGCATGGCTGGAGAAAAAATAATGGAGAATATGCAGAGTAGGACACATTTATCTTTTTATATGTAATATTATCAGGACCACTGTCCAAATAAACAGTAATACAATCGGTTCCCACCAGTTTGCCTTCTTGTGCCCAGATTGATCGGTCTCCATTAGTTGCACTTATCTTCAGCGCTGTATTAATCATGTTTAATAGTCAGCTCCTGAAACTGCTGTACAACATTTCATGTAGCAAGCATCATTAACAAAAGAAACTGTAAACAACACAGGAATTTGAATGTTATAGTGATATATATTATGTGGGTTACAGCAATCTGATTTTTAATCTGGTTTAAAAGCTTAACCCGGACAAAATGACAGATGAAAAGACTGAGTGTAAATGGGATCTTTTTTGTTTGTTTATTTTATGTCGCACTTCAGCATCAATTGCGTTCAGCAACAGGAACAAGATTACATAAACACTCAAGGTTATCCTAAATAGTCATATGTATGTTCCAATCAGGGCCACATTAAAGTAATTAATTAACCTTAAGCATGTCTTTGGACTGTGGAAGGAGACCCACACTCCACCTGCGATCGAACGCAGGACCTTCTCGCTGTGAGGTAACAGTTTCAAGATTTGTTTCAAGATTTGTTTGCTTTACTATCTGCGTTCGTCTCGAGCCATTCTGAACTTTTTTTAGGCATTTTGTTAGTTTTTTTTTTTTATATAGTTAATCTAATCACACTATTTGTGATGTCCTTTTGCAACTCATTTTATAAATTTATTTTAAGAAGAAGAGAATAAGGCACCTCAGAGTCTAAACCACAACAGACTTCTTTACATTTTGTAGGACACCATCATCATAATCCAAGTGAGTAGAGTCTTTTAGTTCAACAAGTAGTGAGGTTCAAAGTGTTTATCTACCTGATGCATTACCAGCAGTGACTGTGCCAGTCCCATCTGTAATGAAGTAGGGCTTTAGCTTGGACATGGCATCCAAATTGCTACCATGGCGAGGATATTCATCAACTTTCACTACTACTGGGCCTGAAAAAAAATAATGTACGTTACATGATTACTAAATAAATTTTAAAAAAAATCATAAACCTAAACACTGTTTTACCTTTTCTTGAAGGAACAGTAATTGGTACAATCTCCTGGTCAAAGTAACCAGCCTTCTGGGCTGCCTCAGCTTTGCCCTGTGAAGTGACGGCATACTGATCCTGAGCTTCACGTGTCACACGCCACTGCTTAGCCACATTCTCTGCTGTAGAGGGACAACATCCCAAGTATGTTTATTTACTGTTACTAGCATGGCCAATTCAGTGACAAGGTTACATTTACACCCAAGGTTACATTTACATGAACATTTACAGCATTTAGCAGACTTACAACTTATACAGTCTTATAATCCAAGCAATTGTGGGTTAATGGCCTTGCTCAAGGGCCCAACTGTGGCAGCATGGCAGAGGTGGGATTTGAACCCTTGACCTTCTGGTCCAGAGTCTAGAACCTTAACCACTAGGCTACCACAGTCCCACAGTACAGGTCACATGAAGTCTAATCATATATATATATGGAACACAAAGAGAAAATTCAGATTTTATAGGTGACAATGGCAAGTATTTAGTTTGACCGTCTCTACACTAGAACAACAACAAAATCTGGCAGCTTCATCGAGATGCCATGTTGACCCTTCTACAGTCTGAAGAAGCTGTGGAATTATTGGAAGGGTAGCAGCCACTTTTCAGAAAAGGAAAGGGGTAAAAAGGTTAACATATGTTAAAGCTCACAAAGACTGGACTGAAGATCACTGGAAAACAGTATTATAATGTGACATATCCATGTTTGTGGGTGCTATCGTCAACATACAAGTTAATATATGGTCATTATATTATTGATTAAACAAAAACAAATAATGGTGGCCTAATTTGAACAGTATTGTACACATATGAAAAACACAGCAAAGTACAAGAGTTTGTAAATGTGCCTATGTAGGGTAAGAAATGCTTTTTACTACATTAAGTGTAACTATACTTTCCTGTCTGCTGATAGATAGTCATTGATCTCATGATAATGAATAAACTTCAGATCAAACCCAGTTCAGACTTACCCGTGATTCCCATGTGGCAGCTGTGAAAAGCGTCTGTGAGTCCATCTGCCACTATAGAATCCTGCAGTGTAGCATCTCCCATCTTTACCCCTGGCCTCATCTGCACTGTGTGAGGTGCCTAAAAATCAGAATTAATTGATGAGTACCATTATACCTTACACCTCTCTTCATATCGTATAAAATTCATAGAAAATTCAAGCACGTTTTCCTTAATGTTACGGCAGTTAAATATGCTAGCCCACCACCATTTTAATTCTGAAGTATCCACCATTTTTTGTGAGCAGTATATGATTGACAAATCATCCCCAGGTGCTGTGATGAGCTAACAAACCATCCAGAGTATGAGATATATATATATATATATATATATATTATTTTTTTTTTTTTTTTGTTTTTTTTTTGTTTATTTCTTTATTTAATGTGACTATTGG
>JAVSBV010177098.1:0-13450 GCA_033117975.1 Parotocinclus spilosoma | reverse complement strand
TTTTTTTTTTTTTGCTTTTCATGTAGGCCAAGCCGTGTGAAACAGCTATGATTTATGCATGCGATAATCTGTATTCTATATTGCCTTGGCATAAAGAACGAGTTTTGATTAAATGTCCTACGAATTTGTTACGAATTTGCATATACCGTAATGGAGTTAACGGTTAAGCAAACGCATATTAGTAGACTATCGTCTTATTCTGTTGTTTATTTTGATAAATATAATAAATTTAGCAAATGTTCTTACAAGTACAGTTTTATTAAGAAACCAATACATCCAGATCATTACAAGAAGATATTTTCCGAACAGTTCTGAATGGCCATTTATTCTCTTTAGGCTCATAATAACACAGTTATTTGTATTTTTCCAGTAATAAACTGTACATGGTCTGAACCTCGAAAGGTAAATAAGCCACGCAAATGGGTCAACCATTATTAATTTAGTAATTTTTTATCAGTTGGTGACCATTTAATTTTAATTTTCACTTTAATGACCGGGATGTATGCAGCATGAAACGGTAGGGCTGTAAAATGGATGAAGACATGTGAGGAGGAGAAAGTATTCAGATAAGGGCATATGTGTGACAGACATCGCGCTCTCAGAGCAAATTGTGTTTTTATTGTCCAGTGCATCTCTTGCGCTTACTCGTCTTCTGATCAAGCTCTCCTGAAATCTCCTGATCACTTAATTCCCAGTGCGCCTTGTTACCGCTGCTTTGACAGGTCATATCATGAATTCAACATTCAGAAATCCAGCCATCTGAATACATTTTTGTTTATTGTTCGCCTAACATTACGTGCTACTGTTTGAAGAGAGCGCGCATATGCCATACCCGGCTGCGAACTAATATTGTTAGACGACCAAAACATATATACTAAATATTATCTGTCCTGTACACATTACGTTATGGAGCACTGCCATGTCACTTGTTCTTTTCATCTCGTTTGTGTTTAATCACTAAATAAAATCTCATGTAATATTTCTGTGTGTTCATATATCTGCTTATATCATTATTAGTTGGCCTGTTGTTATTTATGGTGTCCTTCATCATGCAAAATCTAGCTTCATTTCTGGAAATGCCCGTACAGCTCTGCGTAACAGGCTGGTCGAAGTGTCCTTCATGCGTTTGTGGATAATTTCTTGCAAGCGGATTACTGTCCATGTCTGCTTTAGTTTTATCTGGTCAACGGTACTTCCTCTCTCTGGTCCACAGAAACAGAAGACGACTTGCTGACCACGGCTGGGGAAAACGTGATGAAAGTGTCAGCCCTGCTGGTGGGTGAGCATGTGAAATCTGCACTGGTCGTCGACCTTTGCGCGATCCCGTTGGATTGACACGTAAGACACGAGCATGCGCTTCCGCCTGGACCCAGGACGTGACCTGCACTTGTGTATAGTGATGGGTGGCGGAAGGCGCAAAGCAACTCGGGGCGTGGGTACGGTTGAGAAAGCAGACGGAATGTGTCCAGGGAGCGCAGTGGATTAGTAAACGAAGGAGTGCCCGCTGCGGAGGCTGAGCCCGCGGCCATGCCGCTCAGTGGTGAGTAGTAGGGCATAGGGAGATGCGAAGGAAACGGATAAGGCAGGTTTCCCGCGGCGGCCGCTTGGCTCATCATATAGGTATAAAAAGCTGGATCTGCTGGGTGAGGCCACGTCATGGCCAACCTTTGCCTCTTGTCCTTCATGCGCCGGTTCTGAAACCAAACCTGAGAGCAAAAGCGCCAAAACAATTACATTCTGAAGAGGTTCTGTTGTGAGCGTAATTAATGCTCAATATTTTATAATTAGACCAGGCTAACTTGAATTGACTGATGCGTGGCAACACATATTTATGATTATGTAATTATTATAAAGTGTAAGTAGTACATTTGATTGCTTAGTAGGTAAGTATAGGTCAGTAATTTATCATAGTTATACGCTCTTCTTAATTTTATGGTTGCTGTTATTTTTAAGGGTCACTTTCTCAACAATAAATTACTCAAGATTCTACCTTGATGGTCGTTTCAGGCAAATTTAAGGCGGCCGCAAGTTCACATCTCCGTGGACGAGACACGTAATTCTCCCTGTAAAACTCCTTTTCCAGTCGAGCTATCTGCTCTCTCGTGAAAGCTGTGCGATAGCGTCGCATTTGATCTGGGCCATAGGACAAAACACCAGGGCTTGTGCTCAGCTTCCCAGCATCCACCGCCCCGTCATTGCTGGGGCTTGGAGACTCCTTTTCACGACCTGCATAAGCAAATGACATGTCAGCTTCAGACCTTCTGAGAACTGTACTATATTTAAACATACGTGACGCAATTCCTTTTACCAGCCCGATCGCACGTTGTGTCATAAAAATAGCTAGTAGGCCTAATAATAGCTGATAATAATGATAATAATAATGATAATAATAATTATAATGATAATCATTATCATCATCATCATTATTATTATTATTATTATTATTATTTAGGGTTATATAACCCTACTAGTTATTAATATTAAGTTAATTATTTGTTGTTGTTATTATTATTATTATTATTATTATTATTATTATTATTATTAGCAGCAGCAGCAGCAGCAGCTGCAGTGGCAGTAGTAGTATAGTATCTTGGATGCAATCAAATTAATGAACCATGCTGTTTTGTTTATGTGGTCCTTTATCGCTTTATAATTGTTGTTGCTTGATCAACAGTGGAATAAAGTTTTAAATTTGCGTATCGTTGTGTAAATCCCCCCCTCCCTCTCTCTCACTCCCCCTCTCTATCCTTCTGTCTATCTCATCGATCTCTCAATCGATTTATCAGGCTGATCCTTGTCTGGCTGTACAGTATACAGTGTATATATACTGCTCACAAAGGTTAGGGGATACTTCAGAACGAAATCTCCCCTAATTAAATATTCCCCATTTATGTGAGCAATGTATATACACAGTAGGATTTTACGCATAATCAAGTGAATAGTGTATATATGGGTGTTTGATGGAAAGCGGTATTTCTTTCAATTTATGTAGCAAAACCTTCGACAGATTTTTAAAAAAATATTCTGCTGTTTCTAAATATAAATACGTTAGGAATGTGACAGTGTCAAAAAAAAAACAACAACAACAACAACAACATTTATATACATGTAATTTGTTCCAGGACCAATGTGAACCGATCTGATCTCAATACGCATAAATAATCGATTCATACATTTCAAACGCAGCTATTGAATACCTGCCAGCAGCATCCACACATCACAACACATTCATTTAGCAACCATAATTAAGCAACCAACGTTCATCACGTCACGGACTGTTTATGGCACAAACGTAAAACGGCTGCTTACCTTGACCAGCGTGGTAGTCCATACTTTCAGGGGTGCAACTTACATCAATCTCCTCATAAAAATCGGATTCGGCATCAGAGCTGCACGCTTCTTTTGTAGGGAGATCGGAAACCTCTCGTTCCGGTGAACTCGACTTGGTTGCCAGCCCCATTTCCCTAAATGTGCCGTTCAGCGCTTCGTTCCTCGTCTCGCTCACTCGATCTCGCGAGTACGGAATAGACCCCAGGTTTGTGCAGTTTCGGTTAGTTGGCGTGCCGCAAACGAATTCGCCAGCAACTGTGGATAAATTAGAGTCCCGCGCGCCAGTATGACCACCCTCAGTTCGCATCGGTGTGTCCTTTCTGCTTTCCATACCCAATGCACGCAGTGCAGGCACAATACCGAGTGTGGTTGAGCTCAAAGATGCCGTTTATAGCAGTGAAACAAGGGAGGCACGAGCTGTGAAGACTAAAGCTCGATCCCTGGGACGGATCACCATTGCTTTCGTACTTCTCGGGAACTGTCATTTTTAATAGGGCAAGGCGTCATTATAGAAGGCTCAGTGACGCCATTCGACGATTCGACGGGAATAAACAGGCGAGCACTAGTGGCGTAGCAAATGGGAGGGAGGGCAAATCAATGGGTAAGCTGGAGGAAAAAACTGCGCAATGACACAATGACCGATTCAAACATCATTTAAACGCATAGAGTTATTCATGTGTTATAAGCAATGAGAGTAATAAAACGTGATTAAAGCTATTTACCAACTAACTCTTCTTCTTTCGGGGAATGCCATATGCACTGAGAAGTGTAAGTGTATATAATGTGATTTAATATTATCATTTGGCATTGTGTTTTATTCCTCACCATAGGGTTGGCATGATGGTTTTAAGGCAAGACAAAAAGCCATTTCCTGTTGGATAATGAGGTTAAAACCAGGTGCAGTGCTGCAATAATACACACCAATGTAGACGACCTCTACAAAGACTGACATACTATGTTTATAGAACATTTTTTACGCAAAGGACCGGTGTGGCTAATTCTTTTCATTCCAAACAGGCAGGAACCAGTTTCGTCGTCTAGCTACCTAGATGCCCCATACCCTGTTTACATTGCCAATAAACGTTTTTACCCCATGTAAACATCCGGCAACGTAAGTTTAAAACGCCATAACTCATTTTAATTTGAAACCAAAACGTCCCCAAATTTACAAATGTGCAGGCCTCTGTGTAATTATTTAATCATTTACCACGTCATACCTCAATGTAAAATGAACAGTTAGTATATAAATAGAACTATTGATGGGCTAGAATATAACTACTGCGATATAGTGTTACACATTACTCATAAGTACAGTATCATGTTTTATATAAAGACTTTAAAATGCCTCTAGCATTTCTGAACTGGACATGCACTGCAGCTCTGGAACATTTTAGCACATATTCCTTAAGTATCGACACAGTACAAGGGTGTTTGAAAATACAGTATGAGAATCCTTTAGTTTTTTTTAGATTAAGGCATAAATATGATTTAAAATATCTTCAGACTTTCACATAAATAAATAGTACATTAATACAACACAATTAAAAAAACAAGACAAACATTTTATACTTGCTTAGTCATGTGTAATGGAAAATTATCAAATATCTTTGAGTGACAAAAGAATGTGCACCTCTAACTATTATCACCTAATTTTTGTGAGGAGTGTATTAGCAGTTACTTTAAAGTGAAAATTGAGTCAGTTGTTTTCAATCAGTGGCATGACAAACAGGTGTTGTATCAGGTGCCCTGTTGTATTTAAACAACAGGGATCTATCAAAGACTGAACACATGTTTGAGAAAGTGTATCACTAAACAAATAAGTTATGGTGGCCTCAGACTTAGAGGTATTGGTGGTCATCTGTTAGAAAGGGTTATTTAAAAAAACATCTCTAAAACATCTCTAAAGTATCTGGACTCCACCAATGCACAGTTTAACAGACTGTGTACAAACAGATGACAATCAACACCATTGTTACCATTTTCCAAGAGTGTTTGATTAACAAATATCACTCAAGAGAAAGGCAGGTAGTTATCTTCAAAGTCAAAAAGTTGTCTTCTAAGCAATGACCTCTCTCACATTGTTAATATATCCGAGTACATCAGGAGAACTCTGTAGAACAATGGTGTCCATGGCATGGTTGCAAGTCATTGCTCTCCAAATATAAGGTGACTGCACATCTGCAGTTTGCTAAAGATCACAAAAATAAGCCAGTTAGCTGAAAAGGTGTTTTGTGGATGGAAGCGAGAAAAATGTTTTTTTTCTTAATTTTGGTTCAGCTTAGAAAATTTATGAAGAAAGTAAAATACTGCGTCTAATCATGGTTTTAGACTGTACAGGCCACATCTCTACCACAATGTCTTTCCATTATTTATGGAATTATATTTTCTAAAGAATTTAGAATATTCTTTAAAAAAAATTTAAATAATTTGTCTGTCAATAGAATCTCAAGAGAATTCAGTTAACAAGTTCAAAAAAATACAGGTAAAACCAACATACTAGAGTATGAAAGTTGTTCAGTAAAATGTGAAAAAAATGTGATAAAAAGTCAATGTGCAGTACTAGTAAACATTTACCTGACATTTTCATTTAATTGTACTTAGTGCTGCCCAATTTATTTATACCAAATAAATTACCACTTAAATTACCTAGGTAAAAACAAGTTTCGACGTTTTAGGTCAAGTTTATGCAGAAATATTGATGAGGTCTGTATATGTATATGTATATATTTTTTATGAATATAATTATATTTGATTTATTTATTAATTTAAAAAAAATTATAATAATAATAAAACTACTAATAATAATAATAATAGGAGCATCGGAGAGTGATCCTTGACCTCGTCTTAGATAAGAGTCATATTCCGATTCGACTGTGCATTTGTGCTTTTATGAACTAGGTCTACAAAACAGAAACGTCTGTGCAGAACAATGCAAGTACAATGACTCTATAAAAAGCTAAATTATGTGCATATTTGGGAGACAATACTTCCAATACACTTACACAGATTAGTTGTCCGGGCATTGTTGGTTTGTAGGATTTGATAGACTCTTACTTTAAAACAAAGGCAAAGTCGTGTCTTGCTTACTTTTAGGGAGGAGTCCTCCTCTCGCTTCCCCTTTGATCTGCTCTCAAGTAGTAACATTCACGAAGCACAGTGATGAAGTTGTGGCTTTTCAGGATATGATCTCTGGGGTTTCGAACCATCGTATTACACAGCAACTTTCACGGAGTCCATCCAGCCACGTTCTGCGATGTGTTATAGCGGTTGATTTTGTAGCTGATATTTAAAGCACGCTTATATAGAATCCCATTAATTTACTTAATAGGTGGTCATTACTCAATACAATTTAGTAGTAAACGATTTCACAGTAATACACTTTTAACATCAAGGCATTTGGTCAATTTTCTTTACAAGCATCCTAATTTGTGTAATAAGATTGTATGGACATAATATCAGATGGGTATGTGTGTGTGTGTGTGTGTGTTGCATTGTTAATGCATTTTACACGGTGTTTACATCTTGCGGGCCCCCAAGACTATATTTTGTTACAGAAATGGAGACTTTCCTTAAAAAGAAAAAACAAACAAACAAATACAAAGGTTACGGTCAGAGTTAGGGGCTGGTGTAACATTAATTAGCTACAGTAATAATTATGTCAGTGGGCAGTCCCCACAAAGATAGTGACACACGGTGCCTCTGTGTGTGTATTTTTGTTGATAACGAATACTGCGCTTTAGGAGGCAATGCTGTCCTCGTGCGCCCTCGCCTGTCTGAAATATAAAACAACATTGTGTTTTGGGTCTATCGTTCTCTCTCACTGTCGCACACTCGTTTAATCATTCATTAATATTCATTTTTTCACTTTGTACAACAATATATATGTATTTATAAGCAAATATCCTCAAAGATCTTCATAAGTCAATAATAATACAGTGTTTTCCTGGTTTGTATGAGTATTAAATATAAAACTGATTTGAAATTGATGCTATACTAACTTAAGCATGTAATGGGAACGGCATTTTAAAAAAGTCAATGTTATCCATGGCATGTTTCCCCCCAAATGAAACGATTTGTAAAGTTGTACCTTTTTTTGTTTTCTGAACAGTTTAAATAGGCTATTTATTTAAGTATCAACATTACTTTAAAATGCGTTTTTTTTTTTACTTTATGTTACTGATGCTGTAAGATGTAACCAGTTAACGCATACAACAAAGAAGTGATTTCTTGTGATATTACTGCGAGAAGTGCTATTATATTCAGCACGCATTTATTATTGGCAATATTAAATACAATCTTACATTACGCATGGACTTATAGCATTGTTTTGTGCGTAGTTTTAACATTAATATATACAATTATGGGGGAAATTATTGTACTGCGTTGCGCTTTGACACTCTGACACACTCCGATTTATGTAAATATATAGGCATATTAAAGACTGTGGAAATAACTATATTGTTAGCGTAATTTCCGTGTGGCTTTTAAATATGACCTATATGACTATATGACTATATAAGGGATTTAATAATATAATATATTGACCTCAAACCCCGACAGGTGTAATACTGGATAAAACACACTGATCTAAATGGCATGCATGTACACCGTGAACTAAACAATGTGCCTGCATACCTGTAAAATTGGGTAATTTCACAAAATTATTAACATTTGTATTTTTTCTGAATCAATTAATTTTCACTGTGAATATGAGTCTGACTTATAGGACGTCACGATCAAATATCACATATAAACATTAATCACATTGTTTTATACGCAATAGTGCATACATCATGTGTTGAAATAAATGTTCCTATTTCTTTCATTTAATTTCCGATTTAATATTGCCCAAAACAAACAGAATGCGTTGACGTTGCAATTCAAGAACAAAACAAAACAAAAACAATCAAAACAAATCAAAACAAACAATCAAAAACAGTGAATGGATGATGTGTGGAAACAACATTTACTGTATGACCACATAAGTGTCAGTTGGGGACTTTAAGTTTCTAAGCATCATCACTTTCTAGTCTTAGCAGATAATACATATTAACTGACTTTTCCGGTATTGTGTCGAGGCACTGCACATCTTGTCACTAGTCGATAAGAAAGTCCGCTAAATGACTAAATGTAAACGTATATCCTTACTTTCGAGAATACAGGATATCATCATTAGTAATAAAAATCTTAGCAAGATAGGCTATATGAGCATCCACACAAATAGCTAGAAGCAATTTATATTTCTGTTCTGTTTGGTTTATAACACCGTATGTTTTTTTCACGTAATGTTACGTATTAATGATGGTGCTCTTGCCTAATGAGCAAGATTTTGGGCATATAACCATTTTTATTGACGGTTAATGTGTGCATGTTCTCTTTGTCCTTTTGACATTGATAGTTCATTTTTAACCTGGGTTACAATAGTTCTGTCAACCTTTTTAATGTTGCTCTTTGAGTAATTGGGTAGACAAAATGATTAGTAGTCCTTTCTTTATGCGCAATTTACGCACGTGATAGGTCAAAAATCGATTTACACATTAATACCCTACCAAATCTATCCCTTGAAGCACATCTCAGTAAGGCTAAAGAAGCTTAACACTTTGAACTTGACAATGACGCGAGCACAGAAATGCGGCTACAACAAAACATTTCACATACATTTTAATAGGATCGGACCTATCTTGAGTGATATTGAGGATCCCAAACAAACGTTTATAACTAAAAAGTATTTATCCTGCCACTTATCCGAAAAGTTTCTGAGCGAAAGGAGCCTCTATGGTCTTTTTAAAACGTTTAAAGTAACGGTAAAGTTTAAATTGTCTGAGCTATGGCAGGGCAAAAAAAATGTTAAAAGCAGGAATCTATCAATCTGAGTGACTCAAAATATAATGGGTCTCACTCAAATACTTAATCACTTAAAGAATTAATCAATTAGTCTCTAAGGCTTATCTCTACTATTTAAAGTTTAAGTTTAATTTTCTATTTGTATATATTGAATTCGTCAAAATGCAGAGAACTTTGTTTTTACTGTGTTTTGAGCGTCGCGAGATACACATCATTATTTTATTATGTCAGCTATAAATTCCGGATATTGCATTCGTTAAATTAGAGGACAGAGTGTGCTGTTTCAAAACCACAGTAACTAATTTGTCCAGTTTTAAAATTGCTTTTTTAGAAAGTAATTGTTTGCAAAGTTGATTTATTTTTGCGTCTTATCAGTTACCTTTAATATTTTTCGTTTGCAATTCTTATTTTGTTCATAGGCTTTACATTTCCACTAACAGTTACTCTATACTCGTCACATTTACCACATGTCTAAAACCGATCATGTTAACGATGTGTATAAGAGATATAGTTTAAGTTCGTAATCTCAATGTAAAAGTGTGCAACCTAAGTTATATGTTGAAAAAGTAGTTACTAAGCAGTTGTCTTTCCAGAGTAATACAGCAAGAATACAACGGCAAACATGCAATGGAAGGATAATGTTACTGGCTAGTTATGTTTAACATGCTCTCTACAATTTTGTACTTTTTTTTTAAATATTAAAGCCATTTAGTCGATTTCTTATTATTGTTTTAGGTTTATGTGTAGGAAGATCGCGTTAAAGTCGACGTTTAGACTAAAGCCATTTAACCCTTTTTAGTTGATTGTTGTATCGTACGGAGTAAGGACCGTGTAAAACAGATTTCAACTGCCCACTTTCCCCACGTCCCAAGCATGCTCTTATCTAATATAAGACTTTGAACTTGGAGTTTTCAAAACACAACTATAATCACCATCTGCATTTCCAAAGGACTACTGGGCATAAATAAACTGGAATTTGTAATCTGTATATGCATAATGTAACATATGATAAATGTTTTAGCAACTATACAGTCAATGTCCGGGTTCAACAGCTGTTTACAGGCAATGTGGTTAGTATAATCCCTCAATCCCTCCTTCCCTTAATGCAGCGTTATACTTTACCTAATAATGTATGTTATTAAGGGATGTTATCTGTTCCAAAAAATACAATAAATGCACTATATGTCACAATGTTAT
The DNA here is from genome assembly GCA_033117975.1 of Parotocinclus spilosoma. Lineage (NCBI taxonomy): Eukaryota > Metazoa > Chordata > Actinopteri > Siluriformes > Loricariidae > Parotocinclus > Parotocinclus spilosoma. The sequence goes on along the minus strand of JAVSBV010177098.1, from coordinate 3,079 downwards.
TAACAGATATTTATTAATAGGCATTAATAGATTTTATAAGACATATAGGGTATATAATATACTTTTGCGGCAAGCTAATAAGATCAAATAATTAAAAAATTTCATATATATTGATGTGTATCAACAATTAATTACTCAAAGCTATGAACTAAATTGCACCCAGAGTTTCCTGTTGGGATCCGGCTGGTCCGCAACCCCGTGTCCATTATGCGGAACATAATGAATGAATAATGTTTACATAATTAAACAGTACTTGCTTTATGGGATACAATATTGCATACACTTTCATTTCAATTAAGAAACATTAGCTCATAATTGTCTATACGATAGTTAATCTTTGTTCTCTTGTCGTCACCATTTCAGAACACAATATTTATTCAATTTAAACTTGGGAAGTGAGATATTAAAGTATATATCTCTTGCTTGTGGATAGTGTTTGGTTTAAAATTGAAAGGGTGCCGAAGTTAATGTGTATATAAGAAAACGTATACATTTCAAATCACTTTTTTATTTTTTTAAATTGAGTGCTCTATTATAATTTACTATTCAAATATCTGTTGTCCCACATACATAGAAATCTACTGTAAAAATGAAGAAATGTGCCTGTACATGTATGTTAGCGAAAAAACTAAATATTGCCTGTAGTATATTTGCTTAATATGTTTATTTATTTTGCGGCCTAGTTCCATGAGACAAATATTGGTAGCTGTTTAGGCCCTATTACTAATTTCATAACTTAAAACTATTTGATCATTGCGTATAATAAAATATGGATCATTGGAGAGTTACTGTTTTATGATTCTGGCCAAAGTGTTTCATATTTAGATTAGATTTAGTTTTACATGGAAATGTGTTTATCGTTGCTTATTTGCAAAAAGAGCCAAAAGTCTAAATAGGAGAACCTCTTTTTCCAAACGAAATTTAAGTAGGTAAAACTAAATGTCGCATTTAAAATAAGGACAAATCTATGAAAAAAAAAGAAACGTGTAATGTGTGTCTTACTTCCCTTAGCATAGACCTGATAACTGAAAAGACAGGATGAAAGCTAAACGCACTCAATTCAGCTCACAGTTGTTTCACTTCTTCGCCTTTTGGGAGTGGTTAGCCGGCCCTTCAAAGCTTAAATTGATCACTGACGAGACGGCAACTTTCAACTTGACCTTGGCCTGCAGACGCGTTACCTCGGCACATAAAACTTGTATGTGCGTAGACACATATACACGAGCCACTGTTCTCTTTCTGGCATCATCTTGTAAGCGCAGCAGAGACCGGTTGAAATCGAATTGGAATTGTCTCGCGCAATAAATACTTATTAAGGCTACATGATTTAAGTATTAATGCTGATCACATGTCCAATACTCAAATCATGCAGCCTACATTAATTATTAAATGTGTATTTAAAAATAACTAATACATATAAATATAAACTTAAGTAATAGCTAATAAATATTATTTACATTGTAAACCTAGTAGGCCTATATATTTGCCTTGGGTATACTTGGTTTTGTATATTGATGGCTTGGGTTACATTACTCACCCGTTGCTTCTGAGCACCTTGGGGTGTGTTACATCGTTTGACGAAAATGGTCTTACAACGTTGCATTTAATTTAATTGCGCTTGAAACGTATCGGCCTCCAAACATGACACGTGGATACGACTGAGCCAATGGCAACACGATCTTGGGAGGCGCTCTGGGCACGTCAGAGTGTCTTGACTCCTGCAGAATCTGTTTATCTGCTGTTTTTCAGTGCGTGAGCTTTTATAGAAAGAGAGTTTCGCGTCTAGATGTGCGACAGGCTATGACAACTTCACTGCTCCTGCGCTCGCGCTGGATTGACCCTATCATGTTCCTCTATGAAAACGGCGGCACTTCCGACGATGCAGGCAAGAACATGAACGCATTCGCGGGAGGCAACTTTGCCCCAAGCTCTTGCAGAAACCTCATGGCTCCCAGAGCTGCTTATACATCGAGCGATGTAGCTTCTGTAGCAGCTGGTGAACCTGGAAAACAATGCAGCCCTTGCTCGGCCACGCAAGGATCTGGTGGAGCTTCACTGCCCTATGGGTATTTCGGAAGCGGTGGATATTACCCATGTCGCGTGTCCCATCACCACGGGGGAGGAAGTGTGGTAAAATCGTGCTCTCAGTCTCCCGCCTCTGGAACCTCGCCTTACGGGGACAAGTTCATGGATATGTCTGCTCCATCGTCCGAGGATTTCGCAGCTTCACGAGCCAAGGAGTTCACATTCTATCCGAGTTATAGCACGAACCCGTACCAGCACGTTCCAGGTTACTTGGATGTACCCGTAGTGCAGGCTGTGAGCGGGTCATCAGAGCCCAGACACGAGACTTCCTTACTGCCTGTGGAAAGTTATCAGCCTTGGGCAATCAGTGCTAGTGGCTGGAACGGGCAGGTCTACTGCGCCAAGGAGCAACAGCAGACAGGACACATGTGGAAGTCATCGATACCAGGTACCATTGACCTTTGTAGGGGACAATCTATTCAATAAATTATTTACTGTGTAAAAATAAATGTTTCCAACGTGGTTCCATTAGTACAACATACTTTACAGACCTCAGACTATGTTGACAAGAGATTTAATGAATAAATTAATACCATCGATTGTTCAGATAACATTGTCACATTGATAGTTGATATTCCAAATTATAGAAATCACAGTTAGATAATTTGTTAAATGGAATAACTGACCAATTGATAATTATTGATAATTTTTTTTTTAGACGTTGTGTCTCATGGAGGGCCAGACTCCAGTTCGTTCCGGCGCGGCAGAAAGAAACGCGTGCCATACACGAAGGTGCAACTAAAGGAGCTCGAGCGGGAGTACGCGGCCAGCAAGTTCATTACCAAGGACAAGCGCAGGCGGATATCTGCTCAGACCAACCTGTCTGAACGGCAGGTCACCATCTGGTTTCAGAACCGGCGAGTAAAGGAGAAGAAATTCGTCAACAAAATAAAAAATAGCAGCTAGCTATATTTTGGGAGAGAGAGAGAGAGAGAGAGAGAGAGAGAGAGAGAGAGAGAGAGAGAGAGAGAGAGAGCGAGAGAGAGAGAGAGAG